>JAFIDM010125307.1:0-61603 GCA_023159025.1 Thereuonema tuberculata | reverse complement strand
ATTTATTTATTTATTTATTTATTTATTTATTTATTTATTTATTTATTATTTTATTTATTTTAACGTTGCTTTTAAATTATTCTTCTTTCTACTATACTTATTATCTAATTACTGTACTTACTAAAAAATTCTTTGGATTCTTCTAAAAAAAGATCATCGACTGCTGAAAATCTCTACTGTTGTCATGGAGCCATTAAAAAATTTGATGTGTAATATCGCTGTGGGTGAAATTTTCCATTTTTTTATGTTTTGTTTTTTTAATTTAGCCTATATGTTGTTATTTTCATATTAAATAAATACAGAAATAATGAAATATATAGACCGTGAAAAGTCTCGTATAGTTAGCATTGCACAATTATAAACAAACAAAATCAAGCAAACTAACGTCGTAGATTAGCTTTCAAAAGAAAAAAAAGTTTTGAAGTTAATACTTTCATAAAAGACGTGAAAAAATGAAGCACATAATGTACGAATGCTTTACAGGAAATTGTCTCGAAACATGTAGGAAACCTTCTACGTTGTGTTTTTCTATTGAAACAATGGTTTCCACTGCAAAATTTCCAATCATTTTGATGTTGGGTTGCTTTAAGATAGAAGAAATTCGCAGGAATTATTGTGTAATCTGTATCCTGTTAAATACTGTGAATAAGCAAACGCACGACTTCCTCATTGTAACTAATCGGTAAAGTTTACTTTCCGATCAAGATTTTTATCTTTTACTGTTTATTTCAGAAAATAAGTACCTTCTCATGTTCTGATCATTCCTTGTGGATTGTTTTTTCATTATTTCATTTTTTTAAAAATTTGTCTGAAGAATGACACACACATACATCAGAATCTCTGCAGTTTGAACGGATTCGTTTCTTTTGGAATCTTAGTCAATTTTTTATTGCGACGGAAAAATTGGAATTGTGGATATTAAAAAGTAAAGACACTGAATCTATAAAGGCGAAGGCAGTAATCCATTCAACTCCTAATTGTTATTCGCTGCTCGATGTCAATATCGCTGGCAATCACTTGAGTAATTGGCATTTGATGAAACAGTCTTCACTTCATCGCTTCGCTCGAATGTGTTAACCTTCCATTATTCTATTAGGACAGAAACCACGTGAATAGTTCTTGGTGAAACATGGGACCTTTTGGATGAAAGGTGACGGATCTCTCTGTGATTTTATCACGGGTATGCTATGGAGAACGCACCTTGGCCTTATCTTATAATGTCTCCTTTAATTAACATAAGAAATCCAATTTTCATTAAATATTTCAAAGACCCATCTTCCAAATTGGTCAAAGATACTAATAGTAGTCATTAAAAAAGCAGATCAAACACTTCATATCAGATGTTGACAACATTCATCGTCATTCAACAGAAATAAGCTTTATAAATACAGTCCTTCTGAAAGAATTTGATTTCTAATGTTGATTAACTGTATTAGTAACATAGACTATTATTTTAATCGTAATTACTCTCTTATTTGCGTAATTATTCTCAAAATATGCTTTGCCGCGAACTTTGCTTTCTTTAATTTAAATTAAGATTATTCCTTTCTTGCTTCATCTTTTAAATGCATTCAGTTCTGATTTTGAAGGGTTTTTTTCCACGGCATTGATGACTATAATAATAATAATAATAATAATAATAATCGTTGTATAAACTACGACCACACCAATCCTTTTGTTGCTCAGTTTCTTCGATGATTTCTCTGTTGCCGATTGTTTCGTAAACAGGCCCATTTTCTTTTTGTTTGTTTGAGATAAAAGAGACGAAATCCGAGAAACTTCCAGCAGAGAAAACAAACAATCCATCCCCGCTTTGTTACCAGTGGAGCTCTCAGTGGGTTTTCGTTCAAACGAGGAATGAAACTGCTTGGGTAGACCAGAGTATTATAATAGAGATGGAGAATTCTATTGTGGTATTAATTGTTGGGAAGGAAGTAAAGGCATTTGACAGAAAAGCCGCGTTTGAATTTAGTTGATTTGATGAAGAGAATAAGCTTTGAACCCAAGTAAGTTCTTTTCATTTCAAGATTTCAATTACTCGTAATGGTGCTGATACAATATGGAATTGTAATATAGGAAAAAGCAAAGTGGTAATAAGTGATATTAAATTATGCGATTTCTTTTCTTTTTAATTTAAAAAAATGTTTCCTTCCACTTTGTTTTCTTCACGTCAATGTATTTGTAAGTAGACTACTGTATTTCTTTTGATTTGACCTTCGGTTTGAAAGAGCTTAACCTAAATAACGAACACTTGATCAAATGCTAGACTGTGGTTTTTCTCAATGCTTGTTCAATGTGGTTTTTCTCAATACTCTGTCTTCCTTTGCCGTTGGATTTGTCGGTTCAGTTCCGTTAGTTGTCTTTCCTAATAAATGGAGGACTGATGTAGTGTTTTGTATCTGAGTGTCTTTTTGTCTTGTCTCTTCATTTCAGTTTTTTTTTTTTTTCCATTGGAAGCTTTATTAACTGGAATAACAGCAGCGGTCGTTGGCACTCGACTATCCACTTTTTTATTACACGAGGGAGGGGAAAAAAAAATTGAACTGAAATTCCAAAGCGTGCGAATTAAAATAGTTTAAAAATAGAACAAAAGCAAAACAACTCAGAGAGAATTTATTATTAAGTTGCTTTTTTGAAAGATGAACAACCACATACATCGAAATTAGAATTCCTAATAATAGACCACAATTATAAGGAATGGGTATTATAGAATATTCTTACAAGTTCTTTAAAGTATTAATTATTTCATTTAATAATGGCAAAACAAAATTATTTGTTTTGTCATATTTAAAATCGTGTTACAATTGTTTGAAATGTAATGGTCTACCATTGTTATTTTGTAATTGTTTTGTAATTTATATCAACGGTTAAAACATATCGAACATTTGTTTGTTAAAGGAAGTTAATGGAAATGAATAGAGAGGTAGGTTATTATTAAAAATAAAAACGACAACATCTTTTCATCTTCTTAAGCATAGCTATATTTCGCAGGTTTAACACTTTACCTGCTTCTTCAGGCTTATCGATACATAGAATGATCTTCACAAAACACAGATAGGTGTTTACCTTGGAGCCACTGTTATCTCATACACTGTTAGTGTACCGACAGTAAAGGCTTCGAGCTTCTGTGACAAGTCGGGATCAGTTTAGAAAGAGTTGCCCAACAATCGATTACAACGCTAAGAAAAGAATTCCGTCCTCATTTTACAGACCGATTGGTGAGCCCTAGGGCCTGTCTGGAGGAGAAATAGCCAGGAAAAAGACCCACGAGATCAGTGTCTGGTGTTCTTTTAAATTCTTGGTTAAAACTTTTCTCGGCATTCGACAACCAGAGAAACCACATTTGCCGCCTCTTAGTACTTTTCCGTGATTAGAGAGACAAGATGATGCCTTTGGCCTTCTTCCATTCAATCAGTTATTAATGTTGGAAGGATAATTATATGTAGTTCTTGTTTGCTTTCAAGGCTTTAAGTTTCAAAAACTGAGAACATTATTATTATTATTAGTGTTTTCAATAACAGAAACATGTTTTTAACCATTGATTATTTTAATTGGATATTAACAAATTGGGAAAAGGGCCATTTATTGTGACTTTTCTTTCTTTAATCATTTACCTTTCTTTAAGTGAAAAACTATTTGCGCGTAATACATTAATAAAGGTTAATGTAAAGTGTTGTTTGAATTCCGAAATGAAATTCAATAAAAGTGAAAAATTGTGTGAAGAGGACAGTTACCATTATTGACAGCAATTGCGAATTCCTTGCTGTTGAACTGTTTGTCTTCCTGGAATTTTAAATATTTATTGATGGTAATGTTTAGCCGTGTAAATCCCACATCATTTACTCTTTTCGTTTAAAGATACGCAGTTGAGTCATTTACAGTGGGAATGTTGTCTTTGTTGTTGTAATCAGCACAGATAATTAACTGGATGATTAAAACATGATCCTTTTATTTGCTTATTTAATAGAGGAAAGGCAACATCCACATCAAGCTTAGAAAATAATTTATTTATTTGTATTTGAGGCGTTGAGTTTCAAAATCAGCAGTATCTCAAAAAAAAAGAAAAAAAGAGAGAGAGAGAGAGAATTAATGATAGACATCTGTTCAGATGGTAGCCTTGACTCATATTGTAATGTTATAAATATTTCCCTAAAGAAAAATACTTTTCTTCAAAACCTAGTATTAAAATTAGTTTGTTTCCAAACTGTTCCATATCCCATAAGATGTAGATTTACCATTACATAGATTAACTAGTGTTTCAAAACCAGACCTATCCTCATGTGAAATATATCTCTTACACACGAAGAGGGGGAAATCTGCGAATTTAGAATCGATTTATTCTTACTTCTTTTTTTACAACAATATAACTTCATTAAATATGATTTGTGAAAAACAACACTATTCAGGTAGCCTAGTTTTACTATCTTCTCTACTCTAAACACCCGATTGTAAGGTCATCCTCAATTAATGTCTAATCATTGGTAAATATTTATATTTTATTGCATTAGTATTGAAAAGATACGCTCCAAGAATAAGTTATGATAGGTTCGCCAAGTACGTTAGTTTCAAAACCAGCCTTATCCACCAATGTTTGTTCCTAAAGCAGTCTTGATCTAGATATTTATAGCAAAACTAGCCGTTTCCAAATAAAAAAAAGATAAATATCTAATGTAATGGGTATAAAGATTTTTATAACTTCATTATTGTCGTTATTAGATGACAGTTGTTATAATTTATCATAAAAAAACATGTTGTACAGTGTTTAGGAAGGCGTCAATACGTTTTCAGTGATTAAAACCGCATTTTAATGGATAAAGCTGGTTTTGGAACTCAGCGCTTCATATATAGTATACAATCTTCTATACTTATTTTACCGCGTAGTATTAAAAATACAACAGGGAAGACAAAATGCCAAACAGTTTCTCAGACATAGTTTTTGTTTTTGTATTAAAAAATCCGCAGTAAATAGACTAAAACGTGTTTTAAGAAGAGAAATAATTGGGCGTGTTTCACAGCAACGAAAAAGCGAACGAAACATGTCCGGTCAATGAACAATATCGAAAACTTGAAATCCCTCAGCAGGTTCATACAAAACCGAAATGCAGCTTAAAATGTCGAGATTTTGTATATTTTGGGAAATTCACCGTTCAACCAAAAAAAAAAAAAAAAAATCTCCTTTTCGTCCGAAAAACGAAACACACCAAAAGAATAAATAAATTAATTAAAAATAAAAAGAACGAAATGAATGCCTATGGCGTGTTCCATAGGTATAAAAATGCCCGACTGATGAAAAAGAATCTTTTGTAGCTATTTCAGTGAATTTCTCTGCAACGTGTTTTTTAACCGAACGATTTGGACCATCGTTCCATCAACCAACTGGAATGGACGTTCAACGATGTCACATGATGCGACATTTCAAAGAGTTTTTCCATTCCCAGAATCTTCGTGACTTACATCGGCAATAAAAATCCAATTTTCTAAATGTTTGATATATCTGCGCTAATTTGTTCAGTTATTATGTTTGTTATTTCCTGTCACTTGTTAACCACCCAGTGTTTTTTTGTGTTTGCAAATCGGAAATCATCCGACATAGAAATGTAATAAGTTTTCTTCGGTAGTCTTCACATGAAAGACATTTTGTTGAAATGAAAACACTTCAGAAATGTAGGGCGGCAGTTCGAGCTGGAGTTAAACTGCAGTCCATCTAAATAAGAAGTTGTAACTTATATTGATTCCTGTTCCCAATTTCCAAGAAATTAGCGTAGATTGAGAGACTGAGAATGAAGATTTCCATTTTTAATTTAATATATTCTATCAGCGAAAAAGAAAATCTTCGAAGATTTTGAAAAATCTTATATATCGAAAGCATGTTTTGCCAAAGAGCGTGGGATACCATGAATGACTCAACAACATTCTGTCCTCGCATACTGTTGCAGAAACATGTAATGGATAGAGAAAAAGGAAGCGTTTATCACCGTAGTAGGCCTTCTCCAATGGATAAAATTTGCTAGTTAAGTTAAGTTAAAGGATGCCACGACAGGCCTATGCAGGCCCAAGGGCTCGCGGGAGATAAGGTCCCGGCGTTACTTGACCAACGGGACTAGGTTGAGGTCGGGAGGTCAGCCCGACGCCCGCCCGCCTTTAACTCCCGGGAAAGAAACCCGGTACCCATTCTACAGAGGGCTGGGTAGGCCCTAGGACCCGTTTGGAGGAGAATGGAGCGTGGAAAAATTCCCGTCTCCGCCGAGACCGGGAATCGAACCCGCGACCTCCAACCCGCAGCCAAGCGCCTTACCCACTCGGCTATCGGGCCCACGGATAAAATTTGCTAGAGCGCATAATGTGCCTATATCGTGCTTAGTACTGAAAGAAAAAGCTCTACAAATAGCCGCCGAATTAGGATAGAACGATTTTATGGCGAGCAATGGATGGATACAGAGACTTAAATTAAGACATGACTTAATTTTTAAAACAGTTCGCGGTGAAGCTGGTTACGTGGATGATAGCGTTTTAAGTGATTGGAAGAAATCCGTGTTAGATGACATTTTGAAGCGGTATGAATATTGCGATATATTCAATATTGATGAATGTGGACTTTTTTTCCGAGTCTTTCTCGACAAAACTCTTACTTTCAAGAAAGAAAAATGTATAGGGGGAAAAAAAAGTAAAGAAAGACTGACAATTTTTTAGGAGCTAATATGGATGGCTCTGAAAAACTGAGACCGCTAGTTATCAGAAAATTTCAAAAGCCACGTTCCCAAGGGGTGACCTTATATCGAGGTCCGACTGTACTTGAGTGGCCATTTTATTAGACACACTTTACTAATAACGAGTTGATCCTCCTCTAGCTTTGATCACAGCCGTAATTCTTCTAGGCATAGATTCTACAGGGTGTTGGAACAGTTCTGCAGGAATATTGGCCCATGCTGACAGAAGAGCAGTCCTTAGTTGGTTTTCATTGGATGGTGGCGTTTCTACGCTTCAAATGGATCTTCCCACCTCGTCTCACGATATGCGTTTTCGTGCACCTGCGTTGTACTCAGCTGCAATCTGTCGTGCTGTTATCCTTCTGTAACCGCAGACGATTGGTGCATTCGCATGTTAACCTCTTTCATCCACAAGCTTTTTCCGTCCACAGTTGCGCTATTGCTTGAAGTTTTTTTGGCTCAACTGCCATTCTCTGAACACTCTCGATACAGTTGCACGAGAAATGCCGAGGATTTTCACAGTTTACGAAATACTGGAACTGGCTCTTTGCTCCCTCGATCGTGACTCGTTAGAAGTCGTTTAAATCTTTGTCTTACCCATGTTCCGGCGAATTGTATGATTCTCTTGATACTGAGCATGCCTTTTATACTCGTTACTGTTATTTCACCGTGTGTCACTGCCGGACCCAGCCAAGTTAGAGTGAGGGTAAAGTGGCCACTCAATGTATTAATGAATAAGAAAATTACAGATAGGAATTGACAGTGGAACAGTTTTATATTATGAACTTCAGAGCATATCTCTTATGATGCAATAATGTAGTAAAAATTGAATAATAGCTAAAAGTAAGAAAATATGTAGAGGTGTGTTCATGGTTCATTTAGCCTGGCACAGATCTAAGCAAACCTTAAATACCCGCGTATTCTTAATATTTCAAATTAATTGTGCTTCCCAAATAGAATTAAAAAATGACAATTAAAAAAAAAGTTTCAAATATTAAATATTCAGATATTAAGCAATAGATATTGATACAGGTGACTTATTAATTGTTTATTATGGGATATATACATATGGAAATAGAAGATTGTGTAATTAATATCTGTAACATTTATGATAAACCATATCATATTTCATTTGCAAATTTGCTTATAACGAAATCTACATGATATTTAATGTAAATTTATAACGAAGCTGCTTTGTTTACTTCTAAGTATAATAACTAGATTATTTTCTTTGTTTCTTATTACTTTCACGAGGCTTTCTAGTTTTAATATAAAAATATGTAACTATTAGGAATAATCTTCCTGTTAGTAAACGCTTTAGGAACTAAAGTTGTAAAATTTCATTAACTTTGCTAAAATTTATCATTTCGCACTTTCATTTCACTTATGTTTCTCTTGAAACTAAAGTAAAACGTATGATCTGTTCCATATTTTTCGTATTCTCTTCTCATTTTTATTGTAAAGAAAATTATTGTAAGTTATAATTAATTTTTGAAACGAGTAAAATGATAGATATATTAATGTTGTTACTGCATTGAAACTGATAAAAGTTGAGATAACTTTTTTATCAGTTAACTGAAGAATAGAGGAAGGGAATCAGGCTCTTATTTCATGTCTGCTTTCTTACAGTGTAGTTCTGTATAAGTTTTTCTGTGACTTTACTTATTTTGTTGCTTTCCATTCCATGCTTCTTTTTGTCCCCGTGATGTTCATTCGATCTCAATTGCCAACGGAATCCTAAACACATCCTCTATTCATAATGCTTTACTAAAGTTCATTTCTGATAAATCAATGAACCCTTTTCTCGGAGATCTAGAATATTCTCTCAGGTTTACTTTGAAGATACATTATTGTTGTTTGCTTAGAACTTCTTTTTGTGATGTTACATTGCACAGTTACTTTAATGTTATTTAATGCCCTTACTACTTTAACGTTTTGGCTGAAAGTAAATGGAAATGCTTTTAAAATGATTGTTCGGTTGAATATTAAAACTTGTTACTTATAAGTTTTTGAAATTAAATTTAAATTTTTCAACATTTATTTTATTGTTTGTTTTTAGGAACTTTAGATATACCAGATGACTTTTTTAAAGATTTTTGCACAGGGATTTCGTAAATTTGTAAGAAATTTTGAAACCAATCTTAATTGTAGTTTAACAAAAAGAAACTTGTTAATTTGTGATTTTTACAAATGCATTACAAAGGAAGTTATCTTGAGGCTCTAATCCTCAGGGCCAGTAACGGGTTTTGAGGATCTCTCAATTCTTTTACCAGTAGGTGGTTGAAGTTGAAGCTGAGCTGGATATAAAAGATGTCGTGCTGACTCAGTTCAGTGTTTTACGATGGCTTTTTGGTTAATCTCATTTGCAATTAAGGGTCTTAATTATGGGGAATTCGATTCTGGTCTTTGGTATTAAAATTAGAATTCCTAATGGTAGTTTGTTCTGGATTCTTCCAGTCTCATATCCTAGGGAAAGATAAAAAGTTAATTAAAATTTATTAGTGATTTACGGGATGCGCTGTTATATTTTAAATCGAATGCCTTTAAAAGTTAGAATTTTGTGGAAAAATCTTCCGTTGAAGACCATCATGTAAAAACAACATTGTTAATGTGCTAAGCTGCTTATTTCAAAATAATAAATCCCTACATTTTGCAGTCTTGATCGACTGAATGGCAACTTGTGTGAAAAATTTAAATTAAATTACAGTAATTTTGTTTTGTTAATATTTTCTTTTATCATATAGTTTCAGTTTCTTTTCAAGAGCTTTTAGCTGTTATTTTTAAATTAAATTCAACGCTTTTATTCAGTGTTTTTAATTTCACCTCACATTGTATTTTATTTTTGGTTTTTACATTTATACACCTTTGAATTCTTATACTTAAACCATTATATCTTTGATTTGTTAAATATCTTAAAATTTAAAATATGTTGCTTAATTTCATGCCGTAAATAAACCAAGCAAATCAAAGTTGATGGCGATAGATTAACAAGGAATGCACGAAAATGTTAGAAAAGTGCACGTGTGTTTGTTATGAAGAATGCAGGCCTGAGAAGCGTATTTCAAGGATTTAATTGTATCTATATAATACTAATAAATTTCCCAACATTCTTAATTGTTTTAGCTTTGAGAAGCTGGTCTCTTGGCCTTCTTGTTCTTTGCTTATAAATTTTCATCTTTCAAACTGTTGCAAATCCTTAGTAATTCACTACTACGTCGTTTCTATTTTTTCCTCCTTCAACGCAGTCCTGATGGTCATCATCTATTGGGGAAACCACCATGAAACGGAAACACGGAGCATTTTGTAAACTTGCCCGCATTACGATTTGAAACCGCGTCGCAGGTTGGTTGAATGAGCAGCCAATATAAAAAGCCCGTATTCTCTGTTGAATTCATTTGCTGCGAGTAATTTGATCTTCGCCGAACGTTTGCGGTCAGATATTTGTCAGCGCTTTTAGAATTTATGTTAAACCACAGGGCAACGTCCACTGAAAGCAATTAACATAAAATGCAAATTGTCTTTGTGTTTATCCGCACGGACGATCCTTTCTTTCAGTCCATGGAGAAGGAGCTGGCTTTCAACACATGAAAACAGAAGAAAATGTAGGTCGTACACTGGCTGAGAATGGCAAAGAAGACATCATGGACTAAAATGTTTAATTTCCGGATTCCCTATTTTCGAGATTATGCTTCGTTATTAAGTGGATAGTAGAGAAACAGAAGGCTTGTACATATACTACAATTTTTTTGCAGAAACTCAGTAATTGTTACATTTTTAGGAATTGTACACAATCAGATTCACATAAAATTTGTTAAATGCCAACATTATCTCTCAATTTTAAAATGATGTTAATTTACGAAATGATATACTGGACAAATTTGGGCAAATTTTGCAAGATTATCCGGAATGATTTTTCGTATCGATTGTAGATTTTGTAACAAAGCAGTATGCAGATAATGTACACGTTTAATTGATCCGTTTTCTCCTTCCTAATCCCTCTACTGCTGTGACCCTTTCTTGTAATCTGAAATGTGTAAATTAGATTTTTTTTGAGCGGATGGGGGTTAAAATTCCTACTCGTGGGCCTGGTGGTCCAGTGATAAGGCACTGGGGCTACGAGCTGAAGGAACCTGGGTTCAATTTCCGATGAAGGTCAGGGATTATTCACTAGGTGTTTCTCCTTCACACGGGCACTAGAGTTCACCTAGCTCTCTGTACAATGAGGACCGGGCGCCTTTCCCGGGGATTAAAGGCTGACGACCCGTTGGTCATGGAACGCTGGGAGTCTTTACATCCCTCGACCCCAAGAGTCATATAAAGTAACTAAGAGTCACATAAAATACTTTAACTTCAGATTCTCCCTCCCTCGCAAATGGCCTGTAATTAGATTAATCCATTATAAAGAACCAAAGCAGTAAAATAATAAGACAAAGCGTTACATCGATGTAAGATGATTCTTAAGATCGTTCCCTTTACAAATCAAGCAGGACAAGTTTTCCGATAAATCTTTATGAATTTTAAATTATGTAGGTTCCTATATTTTGAAATGTAATTTATCAAATTTTCAGAGAAGAAAAAGGTCTTTTATGTTAATCCTTTCGTTCGTTCATTTCACTTTTTTCCCAAAAAAAGGAATTAAATAATCAATTATAAAAAGTAATAAAAGTTCAAATTATTATTTGGCTTTTTATAATAAATTGTACTAAAATAAAACTTAAAAGAAATTTTGTGATATATCGATATAAATTGTGAAGTCGTTGATTAAAGTGAACCAAAACTTTTTAAATTCGTTGACAATTTATAAATAAGTCGTCTGGTCATGAACATTCGAATATCATTTTCGCCTAAGTCTTCTCAATCATTAGCATGTGGATTACCTACGGTTCCTCCGACACCATCATTATAGAACGTATTTAGAGAAACGCCAAAATGAATCTCTCCATTCTTACTCTTCCATCTCAAATAACAAAAACTTTGTACCAACAGTATTTCTGGATACGCGATTGATATGAGGCATCTTACACTTACGAGACTTGTGTTGTTTTGTGACATTTCAATATAGAATAATTGACTCTCTCTATTTCTTTTAGCATCTTAATCATCTCTTCGGTAGCCACATCCCTTCATATTATTCTGGAAAAAGTTACTCGATTGATATATGCTTTAGAATATATGTTGCTATAAATTATAATAATGGATGGTGTAGTTATTTAAAAAAAAACAAAACTGTATTCTTTGCATTTGCTTTTAATATTTTTACTCTCGGTTGTTTCCTAAGTTTTCCATTATTTTGGTCGTTTTGTAATACAGCATCTGTTCTAAGAACATATGGAGGAAAGGAAAGAGGAAAAAAAAATGAAAGACTTACATTTGTTGCTTAATGGACCTATTATTTGCTTCCTACAGGATAAATGTTTGAATTTAAGAAGAATAAAGTGGTTGTTGTAATGGCGAACAGCGAGCACCAAGTTACACATTATCTTAGTCATCTTTTATGAAAGATGTCGTATGTTTCTTGTAGATTTATTGGCAAAAAGTTCACACCACATTTAAAATCTTAACAGAACACTGCACATAGACTCTGTCCCAAGACAACTATGGCTGTAGTTTTTATCAAAATTAATACTTGACATTTTATCTTAGTGAATTGCATGAATAATTTTACAGCTTTTGTTAACAATATATCTTTTGTAAAATAACAACTTGATGCCCAAACCAAAGAGGATAAGTAAAATTTTGGCTGACCTTTGGTTAATAAGTAATCTTCATACCTTGGGACTTTATTTATTTTTTAACTTAGCTTTAGCTTTAACTATTAGCTTAATTAAACAATTCATATTGAAATTGTTGATAATATGAATCACATAATTGATATATTTTTTTTTTTGTCTAATGACTCCTGTTTTTACGATTTTATTTACTAATAATAATGGCCACCCATTATGGATAAGTTGTTTGCTATTCTTGTCATTATGAATTTCGTTCTTTCTTTTATATATAGATATGAACATATTATAAAGCTTGATCTAACATTTGTAATACTCCTTAATGTGTTTCGAAGAGATAAAAGAAACAAAGTGTTATAACCAAAAAAATTTCAAATACAAATTTTAAGTCAAAATACTCTGCACATCTATCCGTGTCTTATAAAAATAATTCAAAAATTACTGTTCCTAGGAATCTGAGATTTAGTGGTAAAATCCACTATTGATGCATACTATAGATAAGGAGCTTGGACCAAAATCTATGAGAAGCGTTACCATTAGGCATTTTGATCTTTATGATTCATCTATAATTTAGAACATCTCAGAGAACGAGTCGAAACTCGTAGAAAGTTGAAACTTCAGTAGTAGATGAATATTATTGATTTTGAATCTCTTCTGATTTTGAAGGAAAACAGTTTGCAAAGTGGGTTTGTAGATAAAACATTAGTGTTAACGTTTAACATATTCACCACTGAATCTTTTTAAAGCTGTATTATTACGATAAATAGAAAAGATGAAAGGAGTATACTATAAAGTAAGTAATTTTTGGATCTATTGTAGGATCTATTCGAACTTCGCAAGCAACTAATCTTTTTATCTACGATCATTGTTAAGAGGTGTGATATAATGCACTTGGTTATTAATGAGAAACGCGATCTTCGAATATAATGTAATATTCATTAAGAAAATTTCAGAAATGATGAGGTTACAGTTCTTTACAGATGTATTTTTTTTTTTTCGCCTTTTTAAAAATTCCCTGAATAACCAAAGCAGAATGAGAATTCAGAAGTGTCATTAAGAGGCGGTTGGGAATCGTTTTCCTCCTCCTCCTCCTCCTTACGAATGTGATTCGTGTGTGATTTTGAAAGGATCTGCGATGTAAACTAGTGTAGCTTTAGTCTTATTGATCTTGTCAGTGACTCTACAGATGAACACAAAGAACAGGATTTGATGTGAATTAAATTGCTCAAGGCCATGAACAGCTTTCAGTATCTGAGGAAGTTTCAGTGGAGCACACATGCAAAGAGAGATTATTTAAGTGGAACTACAAGAATCGTTAATATCCCAAATATAAAAAAGAATAGATGAACGGATATTAGTCATTATTATGAAAACTGTATCGGAATTTTAATTTAAAAATGTAACTTACTGATTTTTTTTTGAAAACCTCCGCAAATCCAGCATTCAAAGATCTGAAAAGTTTGGTGCCCCTTATTTTAACGTTAATCTTTCACATCAGTGTTGTAGTTAAATAGCAGTTTAGAATAAGAAGTATGCAATAATTATTGGAAGATTGTCTCATTAAAATCTTTGTAATTACCTTAAGAAAAGGGGAATTATCCATCCTGCATATAATAAAAAAGACAACAAAACAAAATTCATGCCAAGAGCTTATCAACGAAGTCATGATTCATCAGTCGGGACTGAGTAAGGGTTCCACATATTCTTCATGCCTTTAAAGCTTCTCATCGAAGTAGTAAGTCTGGCTGATGAGTCATAAAGATGATGAAACGGCCGTCTCAGGCTCCACTTCGTTGACAAGCTCTTAGCATGAATTTTGTTTTGTTTTCTTTTTATTATGTGCACGATGGGTAATCCCTCTTTTCTTTAAACATCTTCATCTGCACGTTAAGTTTTATTTCATAATTACCGTCATATCTACATCGTAATGAGCCTTAGAAACCGTTATTCGTAAACAGTTCAGTTGTCTACTGCGATACGAATTCTATAACGAAATGTATTGGTACCAAAGGTTTGTTGTTGTTCTTTGGCTTCCTGATTTGACCAAATGGTAATTGGCGGAAGAAAGCTTACGTCTTGTCGATCTCTGATAACAGCTGTTGTTAAAAATAAGTTCAAAGTTCAGGGAAAGTCGCCGGAATACTTCAAGGAGGATCTTAGTAGAAATACGAAGACGAATAAATGTCTCTAACGTGGAAACTCGTGGTTCTGAGGCTTCTCATAACTTCTTTTTCGCCGCTTAGAACATTAAAAAAAAAAAAAAAAAAAAAGCCATCATCGTTTTTTTTCTGTTTCTCGCCACTGTTGAATAATAATCATACAAAGAAATCGATTTCGAATTTCATTAGAAATATATTTATTAAGTTCCTGAATATGTTTTGTTTATTTACCGAGCGATATCAGTAAGCAGAGATAAAATTTCGCGATATAAATTTATAAAATATAAATAATGATGAACTGATGCATAGTAATTTGCGCCCTCAAGGGACGGGAAAAATGAGTGATAGATGAAGAATACTTTAATGGAAGTTTTTGAATGTTAACTCATTGTTTTATCACCAAATTAATAATAATAATAACATATTTTCTTTATCATGGAATTTCTTTAATTCATAATACTTGACATTACATTTCTAAGATTTAAATTTTACTATCTATAACTGATTAGATTTTGATATATGAGATAGATTTGAAGTTTCTTAAAATAATAAATATTAGTATAGCTTACTGACATGTTAAACTATTCTTGCCTAATAAACAAAAACATTACACCAAATATTTCAAATTCATTATTTAAAAGAATTTAGTTTCATCTTATGTTTAAGTTTTGGTTTTATGTAGATAGTGGTAGCTACTAGTTCAAAGGCAACTAATGGCCTAATTTTCTGATTACTTCGCTAAAACATAATGATGTAGATTATGTTAAACAATGAATTACATTAAACACACATATTTTCAATGATTTACGATTATTGGTGTATTCTTTAATTTATTAATTTGTGATACCACGTTGTTTGTTTAGTTTTGTTTTTAATTCGTTTTGAGTACATAATGAGTTTATTTGTTGATTTGTTGTTAGCTTAAGATTCCGACTCATTTTTAGAAATCCATTAAAATGTTGAACAAGCGGATTACAGCTTTGAAAGCGATGTTGTACAATTTAATAATTTAAAAGGTTAACTCTATTCCCCTAAGTAGGCCGCGGAGGAATCGATCCCTTTGTTCCTTCGTCTGGAAGCATGAAACCTCAACGGGCATGATTGAAACAATGTAAAGTTATCGAGAAAACCAATAAACATGTTCTTTACACAGCGGAGGATAATGTTTAAATTTCCAAGTTCTTTCTTAACTGGTATAAAAGAAAACAATAAAACCTTTGTGTACAAATATTTTCCGTAATAAAAATCAATATTACTGGTAGAGTCTGGTATGAGAATTCAAAAACATGAATAAAGACTTCATCAGCATGAAAGCAGAGATGAAATAATTATTCCATCTATTTCAGATAAAATACATTCAGCATTGGAACAGTTTCTTTCTTAAGAAATGAATTTTTTTACAATAAATCTGGTACGAGGTGGGAGAATTGGATCAGAAAAGATAGATCTGAAATTCGGGTTTTGTATATTTTGGAAGACAATTTCATTTTAATAAAAAAAACGAACAAACACTACATTTAAGGTGCAGACATGCAAATCTTTTTTGTTCGGTTGACTTACCCATCTGGATAATATTTTCGTAACTCGATTCTCAAGGATTTTTAAATTTTTTAAAATTTGAGATTTAGTAGTAATTTCAAATTTTAATGAAAATTCTTTAATCAAATCCAAGTTTGGTGAAAATTACTAAATTACTGCTTTTTACTAATGAAAGAAATCTTTTTTTTAAGCTCATTCTCTAGTATTGATTATTGAAGGATTTCTGCGTAAGAATCAGTAGCAAGAATATATTGAAATCTTCCCGACATCAGTTTTAAAAGTAAGCCTATAGAATTTATCTTCGACGGCTTTATCTCTAATCTGTCTCTCTCTATCTATATCAGGAGCAACGATTTTAAGACAAGGAGAACCCCCTTCCCTTAGGAATTATCGCGTCTCCTTACCTCTGGAGTTCCGATGTCTCATTTGTTTGAAGCGGAAAAGTTGCTATAACTAACAACCAATTTATAGTCATTTTAACTATTTTAAAATAAATTCTTATTTACTATTTTAAATACAAAGTTAAAAGGAACGAAGATTGGTAGGGAAAAAAATGCGTTTCTCTATTTTTATTTTCTTTTACAGTAAAACCTCTCAAATCCGGCCCTCGGTAATCCGGTCCCCACGGTAATCCGGCCTGGTCCTGAGTAATTTTTTTTTTTTAATAACGAAATTCGTTTCCCTATCCGCGCGTATTCATTATGAGTGAAAAAAATAAAGAAAAACTTTGTCACTATGGAACAGATGGGATGCAGGGGAATCTGCAAAACAAATATCATTAGAGCTTGGTGTCGGAAAAAGCACATTTGTATTGTTTTTAATAAATATTTGAGTGCAAAATTATGAAAATGGTGTTAAATTAATTAAACCTGGCATTATGTCTTCACAAAAATTGAGCTATTGAGTTATTTTAAGAACACTCTCGGTAGTCCGGCTTTTCTGTAATCCAGCCTACCGGGCGCCACGTTTTAGGCCGGATTTGAGAGGTTTTGATTTAATTAATAAATGTTAATAAACAGCTATAAATCATTTTATTGATGTATAAATAATGAAAATTTATTTAGAAGGTAAGAAAAATAAAGAACATCTTTGGAGTCTGTTGAATGACCTAACTAGTCTGTTTTACAATGAAAACAGTAAACTACTTTCAAGTCTTAACTCACACCTAACTTAGTTGTACTGTACAGTACAATTCTTATGGGCCTCTTAGTCGATCTATTCACTACATTTGACGCTAACTTTAAAACACCCTTCGGTTTCAGCGTCTTCCGAAACCCAATTTCTTTAAAAAGATCTTATTTCTATTCAATCACTTTTCTGCTGTTGAGGTTTTTGATGTGATTTTTTTTGTGATAATCACTATTACAAGCAAGCCTTTGTTTCATATTTCTGTAGAGCATTGTTAGGATAGTGACATTGATATGTGTATGTGTCTGTGAGTATTTAAAACAGTAACATAAAATAAATTTTTTATTTATTTATTTATTTATTTATTTATTTTAATACAGATTGCTGTAATATTTTTGAGGGAATTTTTGGAAAGAATTAACAATTGAAAAAAAAAAGTTACTGTTTTAAATGCTGTTCTTATGTATGAATTGTCGTCCAACTTATCGTGGTGCTTGCTCTGCTCAGTCTTGAGTTTTCTGTCACTCCACTTAAAGTGATCTAAATGTTCTTGGGGTTGTTCTTTTAATGTCTTCCATTTCAAAATTAATATGTCAAGATTTTGAAAGCTTCATATGTCTTGACATATTAATTTGTATAAAAGTCCTATCACTGATAAAATATTACTATTTGGTTTTCTTTTAAAAGTGACTTGAAAAATCAAAGTGGTTGGAGCTTTGTATCAATCTAAAACCCAGAGATTATCCAAAGTTACAAATTATTGTAAAAGGAAGCCAGTGACCGTATAAGGAAATTAATAGAAAGCTATTTAAGTAGAAGTATAAAAAAAAATAACAAAAAGGAAGTATTAGATCTTGGCGAAGGATTCCAAATTTGGCAGAAAATTACTTCAAAATTATCAAAAATAAGGTAGGGATAGCGATTAGTAAACCAATCACAGTGCTTCGCAACGGCTTCTGATAGTCATTTATGTTGCATTATTCGTTCATTTCCTTATTATTATAAATGTGATTACTGAGAATGCCAAAGGCGCGATTGTTGTGATTGTTGCTGAGCTGTATTGTAGATGTGATTGTTGCGAATGTAAAAGGCGCCATTGTTGCGATTGTTGTGCGTTGCATTGTGGGATACTTGTCCATAGACAGACGGACAAACCGGGATTAATAGGCTTCCTATCAGAAGCCTAAAAGTAGTTTTTCTGTTTTCAGTACTGTAATGTGTTGTTACAACTCTTAATTGTCTTTTAATAGTTCAATTTTATTTTATTTTAAAATATTTATGTAACACTATCCAATTATTTTTTTAAACTATGACCATAACATTGTTATATACAATAACATTCTTTTCTTAAAATTAAAAAAAAAAATAATCTAGATAATGTAATTCTTTTTTAATATTTGAGAAAGCAAACCTGCCGATTTGTGTTGAACATGCGAGAAACTGGTAGTATTTTATTGTGTTTATTATGTCGCTATTTTAATTAAGCGTGTAGGATTATTCCTTTTTTAATTTGAATAAGCACTTACTTAAATGAAAATTTAAACAAAATACTATAGTTTTTAGTAAGTAAATTCATGGAACAGACTTCTTAGTATTACTGTTATCATCTTAAGGAGAAGGATAAAAAATTATAACTCTACAACCATAAAAATTCCTTACTTTAAATCAAATCAAAAAGGAAAAACAAAACTGTACAGTAAGGATGCATACTTTCACTTGCTTATAACCACAGGCTCTTGAGAATATTTGAATAATTGCATATTATTCCTTATTTTCTGGGTTTTCGGTGGCTCTTTTCAATTAAAATAGCTCCATTAATTATCATTCCTACGATTTTTCTCATACTCCACAAAATGAGGAGTGGACATAGGCTATTGCAGTCTACTATGCAAATTAAATTTATTCATTCCTTTGATTTGACTATTAATAATAGTATCACACTTTTATTGTAGTTTAATTACTAAACGCAGCTTTAACTATTGGCAGAAATACATTTACAAAAATAGGCCAATTCTCTAAATTTCCTATTTCATAAAAAGTGAGGTAAAATTTAAGGGTTTCAGTTATTTCCCTGTTTAGTTGGGGGGGTTGGGGGGAGAAATTTCAACTGTGACTCCACTGCACTACTGGCTATTAGTAAATTTGAATTCACCTACATAAATGACTAAGAAAAGAAAAAGAAGAAAAACGATTATTTGTTAAATAAAAATGTGACCTAGTCTGTTTCTTTTCTGCTTTCATCCTCTTAAATGAATAATATAGAAAGCATTAATTCTAATTTTTCAAAATGTAGAATCAATTGTACAATATTTTTGTAGGGTTTTTATCTGTACATATTAATATTGCAGATACGAAAGAATGAACAGTTGTACCTTCCTTGCATCTTGAAGATATTAGTTTTTCACTCTTAGGCATTTTTATTTTTCTGTATCTCAATGTTTGGAAAGAAGGAGAATGATAAACATTTGACTTTTATACATAAAAAAGATGTATAGCAAGTGAAAACACCTTTAAATGTAAAAGAGGTGTTAAAAGTTAAGTTAAAGTATCCCACTTTAGCCCTATGTAGATCTTTGGAATTGCGAGAAGAAAGGCTCTTGTTGTTTCGTGATCAATGGGACTAAGTTGAGGTCGGGTGATTAGCCAGACACCTGCCCTCTTTTACAGAGAAGCCATTTAACAGAGGGCTGGGCAAACCCTAGGATTCCTCTGGAGGAGTACTGAATGTGAAAAAAAATCTTTGATCTCCACCCAAGTTGGGGATTGAACCCTGTTCTTCCAAGCCTCAGTCAAGTACTTCACCACTTGGAAAAGAGGTGTAGGCATTGCTTTTTTTTAATTATTATTTTTTCATCTTAATCTTCAATAGTGATATATAAAATTTATTATGATGTTGCAATAAAATTGAAGCTTGTTATAGATCAGACAAGAGTTGACAGATATCTGAAATGGAATTTAGTTTTTCCATAGGAATAACAGAAATTAAGTTTCTAGGGGATAATAGAGGAATTTGTTGGCCAGGTAATTTTTACTTCAAATGTAAGATTCAGTCTTTTTTTATTGAGTAAAGAGGAATATATCATTAACCAGCAGAATGAGAATGATCGTTCTTATAATTTTGGGATGGCTAGGTGGGAGATGAAAGACTTGCTTAAAACCAACATTCAGAATAAATGAACTATGATTTCTATCAAAAGAATTTCTTATAAAAGCATTATGTTTTATTATCAGAGATTGGTAGTTACAAAATATCTAGTTTTAGAAGATAATGACCATAAGGGATTCTAAATTGTAAATGGAATGAATTAATAAATTTTCAGTAGTGAGTGGTTAGGTTCCATGAATCAAAGAATCAATTAATGATTAATAGAAGGAGATAGGAGTTGTACTATTCTACAGAAATCATTTAATCAAACTTATCTCCCATCATTTGTTTTTGTTTGTCTTTTTTTTTACTTTTTAAAACTATTTTTGAATTATATAATTCATCATTTTCCTTTCCTTGTGTAATATTTTTACATTCATAATAAATTTTCAGAGCCTTTTAAATATGCGTAGGTCATTATGGAAGTCATGGCAACTATTTTTTATCTGCCAAAGATGCGGCATCACTGCAATTCTAGAATATAGGTTTGAAACCTGTTTGATATTCTTCTGATTGGCACCACTAGAGTGCATATATGTGCAGTGGGTTTTGGTACTGCGCAATCAAACAGATACTGTTCAGTTTATCAAGCAAGTCATCAGTCTCATGCACCACCGGTTGGGATCAGATGAGTTCATTTGTATTCTGACGACAGCTGCCAAAGCAGCACAACAACGATTCCACGACGTCTCAAAACGACATTGCCACAATTTAGCCCATTTAAGTTCTCCTTCAAACGTGCCCTAGGGTCTACCCAACCCTCTGTTACCAGGTTTATTTCCCGGGAGTTAAAGGTGGGCTGGCATCAGGCTGACCATCCGACCTCAACTTAGTCCTGTTGATCATGAAAGGAGCCTTACCTCCTGCATAGGCCTAAAGTGGGACACTTTTAGCTTTAAGTTTGGACAAATGACCCTTTCCATCTATTAATAACAACCCTTGTTACCAAAAAAGTATACAACAACAACTCCTATACTTTCACTAACATTCAACATGCAGTTCTCAGCAAAGGTTACAACTTTGCCATTGGTCTGCCACGTATGAATATCTTCAGCACAGCAGTCAATATTGAAGCCAGATTAAGAAGGTAAGACAGAAGCCCAATCTTTTAGTCAACAAATGAGTAATCTCACGAACTATTACAAAAGACAACCCCTCAACCCTTTAGAAACCCAATCATTTCATGAACTAAAGAACAGTAAGGACTTATTTATTAAGTCTGATAAAGGCGGAAGCATTGTTGTATTAGACAAATTTAAATATCAAACATGTGTGAGCATTTTCGTAGAACCAATCAGAGCAAAGAAAAATTCAATAATTCTAATGATGCTGCCATCAGAGACATCAAAAAATTCAAAAACAAATTACACAGCAAAAATCTCATTGGTAATGAGCTTCACAACAAGTGTCATGCTAACATCTTCAATTTGCCTAAATTCATCAGATTACCCAAGGTCCATAAACCAAAATTTTATAATGAATTTTTCGCCTTGCGATTCATTATCAGCTGTAGTAATACTGCTATTGCCCTACTCTCTCAATTTATCTAGAAAAAGCTTAGAGCAATGTTCTCATCCTCCCCCTGGTTTACCCAAAACAGTTTTTCATTTGTTAAGGATCTTCAACCCGTTCAAATTGATGATGATTTATCCATGATTTCCTTTGATGCTGTTTCACTCTTCATCTTATGAATAATAATAAATTGGAGGTGCAGTGATATTTGTTTCTAATCGAAAAGATTTATTAGTTGTTCTTATAAGAATTGAGTATCTAATGTTAGGTTTATTTTTGGGTTTAGGTTATGTTTTTTTAATAGGATACGGAGATATATTTTTTTTTACTTGTATTTTTGGTTTTTGCTTTTGATTCTGCCAAAGATTATGGCTTACATCTGAAGTATAATACATTTTATTTATTTTATTTATTGTTTCCACCCCCTGCGTTTGTTTTGCTTTCTCCCCATTCCCACCCTTGGGGCTCGCTCTTATACTTCCTACCCCCTCTTCCTCTAATGGATTTGACCAACTCATTTACATTTAAATGGTTTAAGGTTCTCTTAACCTTCATTATTCTAGCGTCCTCCATTCTGCATTCTCCATGAAAAAATGCATGTGTCATGAACAGCTAAGAGAAGCATTAGTTAACCGGGAATTGCCGTATGTAACAGTGGCAAGATGTGTTCAGACATTATAGCATGGACGCATATCAACAGCTGACTTGCCACATAGTGGACATTGGGTCACTGGTCAGAGAGACGTACCACTGGCAGTAATTGAACAGTGCTTGACAAAGACAAATATTGGACTTTAAAGGAAATAGCTGAGCAGACTAGGATGTCTTTACAGTGTTTCACATTTTATGAGACATCATGAAAGTGCGCAAGGTTGCTTCCAAGCGGGTATCACATCAGTTAACTGAGGTACAGAAATGGACCTGCTATGAAACATGTCGCAACTATCTAGAGCAATATCATTGAGAAGGGAATGACATGTGAAAGCGCTTCATTGCAATCGATGAAATAAAGGCACTTGCATACGAACCTAAAGTGAACATCAGTCAAATGAATGGATCATGCAGGATCACCATGACACCACAAAGTTTGAGAAAATCCATCTCCCACGAAACTCATGATCATTTTGGCCTATACAATCAAAGGTGTTTTCTTTTGTGTCACACAGTTTGTGAAGGCCATACTGTGAATGCCCAGTATTACAACTCATTTCTATAGCATCAGCTGTATCGTACTGTTCATGAGAAGCATCCAGAACTGCTGTCCAACGCCATCATTCTTCATGATGACACCACATCTCACACAGTTATGTTGATGCGAGTGGGAAGTCTTGGAGCACCCACTTGCCCCTCATGACATTCCTTCACTGACCCAGACCACATCAGTGGTGCCAATAAGAACATCATCAAACAGGCTTTCAAACATATATTCTAGAATTGCAGTGTTGTTGCTTGTTTGGCAAAAAAACATGAAGATAAAAAATAGTTGCCATGACTTCCATAATGGACCACTTATATATATACTCACACACACTAGCAAAAATACCTGTCCTCGCTCTGGTTACAAAAAAGAGTTGTCCTGATACGGATGACGAAGAAATTTTAATTGTGGGATAATTTTGAATCTTTTCAGTTCGTAAAAAGTCATGTGGTAATTACAAATTAATTAATGTTTACTTCCCTTAGGATGGGAATTTTGAAAATTCATCAATACATATGTTTTAGATTTTGACAAGAACAATCATGAGAAATTTCATGTTTCCACCTGAAGCGGTTTCGGAGAATCACATACCTTCAAGAAAGTTTACTTCCCCCACCCCCCGATCTACGCTTTTTAGGATCTGAAAATCGAAAATTCATTGAATACTTATCTTTTCGATGTTGACTAAGAACATTCGTGTGAAATTTCGTGTTTCCAACCTCAGAGATATGCATACCCTTCAAGAAAGCTTGCCCCCTGTTTACACCTCTTACTGTGGATTCGGGTTTTCGTTGTTCTTAAATTAAGAACATTTAATTAAACAAAAAAGTTAGGAAGAATATTATTTATTTCAAAATAATAATAAAAAAAAGAAAAGACAATTCATTATCATAAATAAAGAAGTTAAGTAAAAACAGGAAAAAAAATTACAAAGGAAAAAAAAACATAAAAAAAAAAACAAAAAAACTTATTGTCACCAAACAGATTTAAACCTGGTAACCATAGCTCCAAAGATCAGAGTTTAACTGCTGTGCCACATGAACACTTCCATTGAAGGGACAGAAGTGAGTTAATAAGCCAATACTTGAAAATTACACAAAAGAGTCAAGGGGATTAAATAAGGGGAAGGGGTGGGAGAGATGTGTCCAGGTTTCATTGAAGCCTTTTTTTTCCCACGGGTTCCTAAAGAGTATTGTGCAAAGTTTGGTCCAGATCGGTCAAAGAGCCTAGGAGTGTATAGCGAACAAACAAAACAAATTTCTTCCCTTATTTATATAGATAATGATAGAAAATTGGGCAGTAACAGAGTACAGAATTAAGAGATAGATTTTGTTGCACTGAAGTCACATTTGGAGTCCAAAGAAACCAAAATAACAATGAGGATTGCTGTAAAAAGAATTATTAAGTGGAATACAAACAAAAAAGAAAAGAAATCAAGGATATATGATATGATATGTTTTGTTTTTAATTATCAATATTATTATTATTATGAAAGAATAACTACTCAGCGATATGTACATATTGAAAAACTCTTATATTTATTCCTTGTATCCATAACAGCTCCAAAAATGATATTTCTCCAAAAATGATATCGGTCTGCTTCTTCAAGCTAAATTATGAAATTGTAAACTGAACAAGATTTTAAAGAAACAATTCATTAATAATAACCTAAAAGCAATGTTCTGCCATAAAAAAATCACATCATAAGAAAGATCATATGAAATTACATTGAATTTTTAAATCATTACAAAAATAATATAAAAATACAAATTTTTCATCTTTCCCTCTAATATCTTGAAAAAAAGTTAATGTGTCACTCTTAATAAGTATAGTAACATTTTATCTTATTTTCAAGATATTATGAGAAGGAAAGATAAAAAATTTGCATGAAATACAATGTGATTTTTGTATGATCTTTGTAATGATTTAAAAATTCATTGTAATTTCATATGATCTTTGTTATATATTGCATGGCAGAATATTGCTTGTATGTTGTCTATTATTAATGAATTGGAACTGATTTGTTTATTCAAGTCTTGTTCAGTTTACAAAGTTATAATTTAGCTTTAAGAAGCAGAATGATAGGATGTCTGCGAAATATCTTTTTTTTTTGGAGTTGTTGTGCGTATGAGGAATAAATATAAGAGTTTTGTATTATTATTATTAAATTTAGGAATCTCACAGAATTGAGAAGTTTTGCTTTTATTTTATAATTATAATTTTAATGCTAAAACTAATAAAATCAAAATTGTCATTTTAAATTTAATTTGTTTTCATCGTATCATTCACTAAATATTTTAATTAAGTTATTAAATAAAAATGTAAAGATCATAAGTGTTGTCATAGAATTACTAATGAATTGCAAGGTGTTAAATTTTACTCAAACTTATTTTTAATGTTTTTAAATGAGAAAGCTAAATGTGTGTTGATGAAATAAAGTAATGGAACTAGACTAAAACACACTTACTTGATGGTAAAATGAAAGTATAGATATATTACCTGATAATTTCAGAATACTGTGTGTATTCCATCTTCATGGAATGACACAAACATATAGTCTGAAACAATCCTCTGAAAATGGAATGTACACAGTGTTCTGAAGCTGTCAGATAATACAGCTCTATTTCCATTTTACCAACAAGTAATTGTGTTTTAACCTATTTCCATTACTTTTTTAAACTTTATTTATATTTATTTATTTATTTATTTTTCAGCCAAATCAGTTAAAAAAGCAAATGAAACAAACTGTCATGAAGTTTTAATCATTATCTTAAATTTTTAAGTGATGTTTAGTACCAGCCCTAACTGACTGATAAAAACTAAAAAAAAGACTTAAACCAGTTTCACCTAAGTTGTTTGGCCAGAGTTGTAATATCTTTGATAAAGTGTCTGTATATCGTAGACAAAATTTCTGATTTAAAAGGATACTTTTTCTCATGATCACATGAGCACAAATTATACTATAGTACGAGCTGATTTCATTATAGTTTCTCTGACTAATATTGTGACTAGAACATATGGATGGATTGCGTATGTCATTTTAATGAATTGCTTATAAAATTATTTTAGTTACTGTTTACTTGTTCATTTATTTTTGAAAGTTATTATTTTGATTACTTTTTCACTCCAGTTTGTATATTCATTTTTTAATTCTTTTATCATATTTAATTTGCAGGAAAAAATCATAAAACTCTTAAGCAATACAAAAATTACAATAATAATAATAATAATAAATAAATGGATTATTAATTAATTAGTAAAACAGATATTTCATTTGGAGCTTGATAGAGAATTTATTATTATTGTTATTATTGATTCGCAGGTTCTGATGAATCAAAAAAATTTAAAATAGTTGATACTACTTTTAGGATTTCAGAAATAGTATCTTTCAGCATTAAGATGCTTATTTTCTAACACATGAATCGAGTTAATTCTCATTGGTTTCCTTCCTTAGCTCGATTTTCAATGTCAGATTGTTTGATAAAATAATTAGACAAGATGATCTTGATTAGGAAAGGTCAAATGCGTAATGACTTCTGCCAATCATGTTTTACCAATTTATCTCATATTTGTGAGTTTGATAATTAAAGATACAGTTTGTCTAACTTAGGAAGGCAGTCCCCTCAGGCGTTGGGACTGAGAACTTGAAAAAATAGGGGGGGAAAGGTATAAAGTAAATGGGGGATGGGGGTCAAGAGGAAAGATTACAACAGTGTTTGCAGAACTTGATCTCGTTATTATCGGCTTTAAGTAAATACATTTCTGAACAGCTGAATTCTCCAAAATACTAAAAAAAGGATCACATAAGACTTTTTTTTAATTCCACAACAATACCCTGATACCCTTTCACCCCTATTTTTTCTAGTTTTCAGTCCCAATGCCTGAGGGGACTGCCTTCCTAGGTTAGACGAACTGTATTTCATTTGGTGTACATAAAATAATGATCATTACAGTAGTAAACCATTCATTATTCATTATTTGGTTGAAGAAGACACGTGATCTTTTTCAGTTAATTTCAGTTTGTGTTGGCAACACATTTGTAGGTTAATTGCATCTTGACTGCACTTTAATACTTAAAAGGTTTTGTTCAATCATAGTCAAACTCAGACATTCTCATAGTTGATTTGATTACATAGCATTTTTTATAATAATTATCCAAAATCTTTCTGAGGAAAAAGAAATAGAAATGTATTGGTAATAATGCTGCCAAGTGCCTTCAAATTATCCCTCTCTGTTACTTTGTAGTTTAAAAATACTATTTAATTATTCTTAAAGCTTAAATAACCATGGCAAGTAGTACAAACAGAAAACACACAACAAATAATAATAATAACGATAATAAAAATCAGTACAGAAAAAAATACAATTCTGTTGTAACAATTAAAATAAGTTAAAATCATTGCTCATAGGGTGTTTTGTTTCTTTCTGACTTTTATTGTATTATTTTTTCATTTTTCTCTTAACACATGAAAAATAAAAAGAATAGAGTAATTTTAGAACACTACTCTGGAAATGCTTTTTTTTTTTCCTGATAATAGTGATGAGAAAAAGAGAGTAGTTTCAACCACATTTCAATTCACTCCAAAAATATTTCTTTTTTCTTAATTTGATGTTGATGAAATGATAATTGTGACGGACATTGACCATGACTTGGTATCATCTTACAAACCAATCGGCAACATCATGGAGGATGAACACAAGTCCATTTGTTGGCTGGGTTCTTGTTGTTTTTGCTTTAGAAGCAGAAGCTGTTGTCAGGTAGGGCATTGTGTTGCTCTCCAAGGATTTCTTTATTCACATTAAAGCTGGATTGTAATGTCTGATAAAGGATAGATGTCACTGATTGATGAGATTTATTTATTTATTTTTTGAAACTCTTGCAGAGGCTTTCTATTATCATTATTTGTGAGCGTTAATAAAGAAAATCTCAGAAGGGGATGAATTATTTTTTGAGTAATCATTTTGAAGTTTGTTTTTTTTTTCTTTTGTCGTAGAAAGATAAAGTAAACTTAATAGGCATATTTAAAACTGGCACTGTTTATTATGATCAAGAAGTTAAAAAGTCATAGTAATTAATTTGGGAATCTGTCTGTTTCCCCTAATTCACAACTGATTGGTAATTATTCAAATAAGAGTAATATATAAGTTAAAAGGATAAATTAACCATGCATCAATCAAAATCATACTCTTAGGATATTGCTCAGTATTTTCTTTACATATTTACATTAATAATGAGAACTTGTTATTTTAGTTCCATAAATGATATTTTATTCAAGCTTAAGACATAAAAGCAAATCATTGATTATTAGTCATCATAAGAGAAGTGAAAACTTAAATAGCCATAAAATAAATAATTAAATAATCACCAAGTTGACTGTAAAAATCATTGGCTTCTTGTTGTTGCATTTTTTTTCCGTAAAACTCTTGGATTTTTTCTTCTGCTTACTACATCTAGATAATTCCTTGATAATAAACTGAAAGAATTATCTCAGTTGCTTTAGAAGTGAACTATTTATACTATTTTTTAATTAGAAATCTACTTCTCTTACCATCATATTTTATAATAAATTAATGTTTTGTACCTTTTTAATTAACAGAAATTCTTTCAGGTTTGGGTCAAAAATTGGCATCAAATATTAAATATAATAAAATCTTTGTATAGTCTTTGTCACATGTTTAATAAGAATTTAAAAACCATTTTTATCATAAATATGCTAAGTAAATGTGAATTCAGAATCCTAGTAAATAGTTTTCAGTTCTTTTTACCCTGCTTTATGTAAGTTAGTATGTCTTGTTTTCTTCAAGATAAATTATATTTTAATGTTACGTTTATGTAATGGAACTGATAAATTCCTGAGTCAAATGGTCATTAAAAAAAAAATGAAAAAAAGAATCAACAAATAAGAATTACGAAAATCTTAGAATAAATGTTATTTTTACTAGATCATAAAAGTTTTTACAGTGTATCAATCTCATTTTCATGCATTTATTACAGCTTTATAATTTTATTACAGTTAGTTCTTCACAGTAGCAATCATTTTAATGACACTATAACTTCCTTTAGATTCACTTTATTTTCATATTTTTAGATTTCAGTTTTCATACTATTAGTAGCACTACAACTAAATTATTGTATTTTATAATAAACAATCAGACCATTCTTGCACAAAACAAAAACAAAAAACTATATTAACAAACAAATTACATGTTTCGAGGGTCAAATCAATCCTCTTTCTCAAATGAAAATTTTTTACATGTTTCCATTTGACCCTCGAAACATGTAATGATGCTATTTTTGTTAATATAGGTTTTTTTGTTTTGTGTGACTGTGGTCTGATTGTTTATTATATACATTCCGCATGTTAAATTTGCCGTGATTATTATTATATTGTATTTGGTAACTAGCAAAAATATCGTGCTGGTTACAGAAAAGAGTTGTCCTGAGTGGATGAAGCAGAAACTGTAACTGTGTGATCACTTTGAAACTTTCCAGTTGGTAAAAAAAGGCACATAGTTACAAATTATGTTATACACCTGCTACCGTCACTTTGCTCCGGATGCTTTGCATATGTAATGTAAAAAAAATGCTTTATTTCTTCAAAAATAAAAACCAAATTACATCAAGTAAAGTAAAACTTAGAATTAAGAACACTCATATCAAATTTCATGTTTGCAATTCAAAGGGTTTCGGAGATACGCATACCCTGCAGGAAAGTCCCTCGTTTACATCTCTTAGTTCCGATTCAGGTTTTCATTGTTCATGCATTATTCTGTGATGCATGTGAACCTCGGTGCCAATTCATCAATATCTGATATACATCTGTTTGTTAATCCCATTTAGCTTTGTTCTTTTTTCTGAATGGCCATTATCATTTCCTTTATTAAATACTTTTGAATTTATACTATCTTCAATTTTTGCTTCACCAGATTAATGATTCCTTCTAATTTAGGGTATGAAAGGCTTCAGCACCTTTGGTATGTGATTAGTTTTCAAGATTTCATCTTTTATAACCTAATGCAGTAACCTAATTTCCATTAAAACCTACTGTAAAGAAAAAAAAATACTTCAGATTCCTTTGAATAACAGGACTTAATCATAAGAAATTAAGGGATTTCATTTTTAAATTGAGTTTTTTTAGAAATTGTTCTATGCTAAGGATAAAAAAAAGTTGTTAAATTTTAAATTGCAGGTAAATAAATTTCAATGAAGATAACAAATTTAAATAATTAGTTATATTTCATTTTAATTTATGGAAATTTTGAATTTTGCTTTTACAGTTGAGTTTAATAAATATCGTTTGGATTAGAAAAGTCTCTGCGATTGTATGCTTGATTTTTGCCGTTATCATTCAGATTCGTCTTATTTTAATTCATTTATAAAAGTTAGCAAATAGAGTAAAAGTAGAATACCTTCAGATAAATCTCAGCAATTACATAAACAAACTCATGTAAAATACAGTAGTTAGAATTATATAAATGGCTTTTACTGGCATGTACTCTATATACATATGAACTTTTTCTTAAAGGAAAAGGTCTTATATTAAGAAGCTATGGAGAACATTAAATTGTCAACTTATTTTATTTATATTGAAGTGTGACATGACTAATGAACTGAGAAACCCAGTTGTAATAGAAATGTCGAATCATATGAAGCAAGATTATTATTATTTACCTAATGTATTTAGAAGATATAGTTATAATGGGATATAATATTAATTAGTCACTCTTATTTATCATAAAGAATACAATGTTTCTATTTTACTTTGCTCCATCATTTAATATTCAATTATTTATTTATTGTTTTGTTTTTATTTTAGGCTAGCCTATCAGTGGGAAAGTGCAAGCAATTGACAATGGCACCAACAGCAGGAGAGATTACTATAGTGCATTTTAATGACTGTTACAATGTGGAACCAAGGGAAAGAGAACCTATTGGAGGGGCAGCCAGATTCTGTACAGCTGTTAAAAGCTTTTCGCACCTTAATCCCCTCGTTTTATTTAGTGGGGATATTTTGGCTCCTTCCATCAGTAAGTGTTAACCTTTACTTTTTATGCAGTAAATATTCCCAAAGAAAAATTTAATGAGATTAAAATTAAAAAAAAAAAAAATCCATCTTGGATTGTTCAGAAACAGAAAAATATATTTGTTTGCCAAGCTTAGCTCTGGACAGAATCTCAAAGGGTGGCAAATTAAGATTCTGCTTTGTTTCGTTTTTTTCTTTTCTTTTTTGTTTGGCTGGAAAAGAAAATCTTAAGTTCTTTTGGCCAAGGTAAGAATGGCCAAATACCTGTGTGGGCAGTTGCCTAAGAGGTTCTTATTTTTTGAGAGGGATCATAAAGATATGAACCTCATTTGATCAGAAATTCAAGTTTGGCCTGCAACTCTATCTATTTTTAATAACTGAGTGAAAATGTGCTTCCGATCACTATAAATCGTAATCTTTCCCTGACTTTTAAGTGCATTGAAATGTTAACCTGCATTATACATATTGTTGTATAATCACATATATTTAAGAAAATATTTAAGAGAAAGCAATTAAACATACACATATTACACAAGATATTTAATCCTATAGCTTGGTCAAAGAAAAACAGAAAAACACTAGAAGTGGCAAACTATTCAATACTGATTTGTTAGTTAATAAATACTATCTTATAAACTTGCTACTTTATGGAAAACTACGGATATTTTTAACATTCACTACTGGTAAATAACTGTAATGCATACATAACATGTTAGATTTCCTTCGTATCAATTACACTGCGATACTTTTGACACCGATGCTAGAATACTGTTGTATTCTGTTGTACTGTTGAATACTGTTGATGTATTTTATACTGCAAGCCACTTCGCCCTTGCATCTCTGGAGCTTCAGTTACACATAACACATCCTGTAAAGGTATCCAGCAGCTGTCATTGACTCCCCACCAAACAATGTCACCATTTCTTCGTATGAAATTGACGAGAACATCAACGTTTTCATCGGAACGTTTCATTATGCAACCAAAGTGCCATTCAGAATTGTATAGACATGCAACATATTTTCCAGCTTGTAAAGTAGCCATCAAATGTACATCCTCAGGATCATTCTCTGCAGTCAGGCTAATCACTGTGCTGTGTTGGTCCGCTGACACCCTTCTCATTTCTAATACTCTTTGGAAACTGAAATGTAACTGTGGTGCGACCTGGTACTTGGAATTGTTTTTACAGCTGAGTAACGTGCTTCCAGGTTGAATTTCTTTTCATTTTCCTATAATGAACATGAAGCCTTTGATGTTTTCTTGTGACCATTTAAACATCTCTAAGTGATTTAAATGGTGATCTGACCAGTTGTGGCTTGCAAGCTGGCTCTAGCAACAAGTCTTTTAATCATTCCACCAATGCCATCACAGGAGCTCTTTCCATGGCTTGTGGCAAAGAAATGCCATTCAGCTTCATACCTAAATCTTGATCATGGTGGCATAGATTGGACATATTCTTATAGTTTTTGTACTGGCCTCCTGCATCATCACTGAATGGATTTCCCCTCATTTTGCTGAAGAGTAAAGAGATTCCCCAGCCTTGGGGATGTTCCAACCCTTGCCCAGGAAGAAGGGACTTCCCCTCAAGTAGCTGAAGATTATGGGGATTCCCCAACTTTCAGGATTTCCTAAGCATTGGCTAGGATGAACTTTGCAACAATTAAATTGCTACTTCTATAATATTTTTTCTTTTTTTTTTCTTTTACCAAGCTAGTAGGATTAAATATCTTGTGTAATGTATGTATGTTTAATTGCTTTCTCTTAAATATTGTAGTATTTTTGATCGTAAGATAATATGCCTAATGCAGGTTAACATTGCAATGCACTTATAAGTCAGGGAAGCAGTTATAAGTCAGGGAACGAATACGATTTATAGTGATTGGAAGCACATTTTCAGTCATTTATTAAAAATAGATAGAGTTGCAGGCCAAACTTGAATTTTTTGTCAAATGAGCTGCATTCTTTTATGATCCCTCTCAAAAAATAAGAACTTCCTAGGCAACTGCCCACATAGCCATTTAGCCATTCTTGTAGAAGCTGAATTCCGTTCCGTGGGCAGTTGGAGGCTTCCTTATATCTTCTTGCAGCAACCTAAGCTTCAAATTCTGGGACCTGGAAAGATACCCATACTATTTAAATAATAATAAAAAAAAAAATCATGCTTCTAAGTTAATTAATAATAACTTAACAAACCTGATAAATAAATACCCCAAAACACTATGTGTTTTAAAACTGACTTTTTAATAATTTTTATCTCCCAAACTAAGATACTTATTTCATCTTTGTTGGAATTTTTGAAAAAAGCATGCTCAAATTTGCCAGGAAAACAAATTTCAACCTTAAAGCTCATTTCTTCGAAAACCTATTGAATTCCAAAATGGCCACTTTGTTTTACGATACATTTTTGTTAATGCAAAAGCTTGCAACGCAGTGCTGAACAACAATTTTTTACTCGTAAACTAAAAGCATCTTAAGTCTTAAAACTTCATGTGTGTTCCTTTAAAGTATCAAGGTGTCTGCAAAAAAAAAAAAATCAATCAAATCAGAAATAGTTATCTGCCAAGCATCTGATCAATTGACATTGAACGATCTCTTGCTTTTCCACTATTGTATTCAGAATTGCATTTTGTTTTTTTTAAAGTATGTATATCTTGTGTTAGAAATTGATATTATTTAAAAATTAATATGAAAAAAATACTAAAAAAAACTTGCTTGTTTTTTTTATTTTGATAACAAAATTAGCAGAAAATTTTGTGTAAGGAATTGATAGGCATTCTGGTTTCTAAGTTTCAAAATCTAGTCACCCTGCAAATACAAAATCATTATATGTTTTGGCAACCACAGTTGGACTGCAGTCGTTTTGTTATATCAGTTTTATTAATTTTCTGAAGATTACATGGATGCATTGAGTTGTTAAAGAAGTCACTTCATTTGATGATCTTTATTTATAAATAAATTATTAAATTATTTATTTATAAATAACTCCCTACAGGGAGTTTTTGAAGTTTTATTCCATTGCCTTTTGGTTGAGACATTTTTAAATGTAAATTCGTTATAACATTAAGTCAGGCTTATTCCACCTACAGTTCATTATTTATTTAATTAAAATAAAAGTCACTAACATCAAATGTTACTGTTTACTATTCTTAAGAATATAATATTGAATTTAAAAATTATTTGTCAAAAATTCCAAATCTGTTTATTAGTCTTCACTTTTTAACTTATCTTTGACTATATGTGAGTTTTATATTGACTTATTGGAAGAGATATATTGAACTTATATATAGTATTTTTTGTAATATTGGATATCATTCCACTACTTGCAATTTATCAAACTTAATACACTCGCGAGCAAAAGTATGGAATCACTTACTTGAAATTGGTTCCGCGCGATCTTGAGTACGAAATAATTAGTTAATAATAATAAAAATGGCACCATTTTAAAGGTTAAATTGTTAACTTTAAATTGATACCAAATTCATTTGAATCACACCAGTATTTAAGGAGCTATCCCGGATTAAGTGAAGGAGTAAGGAAAACAAGGAAATATGGAAAAATAATGAATGAAGAAAACAACAAAAATTAATTAAAAAAAAATTTATTTGGCCTTAAAATTAGGTTTCAAAATTTTGTGTTCCCTCCCCTAGCCCTAATAACTGCTCGAAGACGATTCTTCATTGACGTTATCAGCTTCTGAATCGATTCTTGCGGGATACCTTCCCACTCCTCTATCAAAGCCAATTTCAGCTCATTCACACTTGAAGGAGAAGGATTTCTGGAACGAACCCTCCTCTTCAGTTCATCCCACACGTGCTCAATGGGATTCAAGTCCGGGCTGAGCGCTGGCCAGTCCAATGTGGCGATACCGACTTCTTCGAGGTATTCAGTTGTGGCACGGGAAGTGTGACAACGAGCGTTATCGTGCATAAGGAGGAACTCATCACCGATATATCCCGTATAGGGAACGACATGTTCCAGCAGAATATCGGAAATGTAGCGGTCTGAAGTTAGACTGCCTCCTCGTCCCCCGCCAGGCACGAAAACAAGCTCCGTTTTACCATCGAAAGAAATACCGGCCCACATCATACAAGAACCGCCCCCATAAGCCACTGTCTCGGCGAAACAGCACTGCGCAAATCGTCCCCAGGCCGCCTGTAGACCCGACCTCTTCGGTCGCTGCCGTGCAAACACATTGTGCACTCGTCGGAGAACAGGACTCGCCTCCATTGCTCGACTTCCCAATCAAGATGGTTGCGAGCAAATTGAAGGCGTGCTTGTCGGTGACCTGCCGTCAATTTCGGGCCTGTGGCAGGCCTTGTTGGAGTCAAATTCGCTTGCTTGAGTCTTCGACGAACTGTCCACTCGCTGGCAGCTACCCCACGAACATTTCTGAGCTCCTGCTGGACATCGACACCAGTCAAATGACGATTTCGAAGAGAGGTTGACACGATAAAACGGTCATCCCTCTCCGATGTGCACCGGCGCCGTCCAGATCTTGGTCTCGGGACAAAGCCACCAGTCTCCCGAAAGCGTTTATAAACTTTCGAAACGCAGGACTGGGTTATGTGGAGCTTACGTGCGACAGCCCGCTGGCTGAGCCCTTCTTGCAATAGGGCGACGATTTGTGCTGCTTCAGGAGGTGTAGTATCCATTTTCGTCCGAGGTCAAGGGTCAAAAGTAGCGAAGATGTGTACGGGTCAACGTGTGAAAGCCGACTGATAAACAAAATCCGATAACACGTGCTTTTATAGAGTGTCAATACGCCGCAACTCGCGGCGCATCAACCAATTGACACATGTCTTTTTCCTTACTCCTTCACTTAATCCGGGATAGCTCCTTAAATACTGGTGTGATTCAAATGAATTCGGTATCAATTTAAAGTTAACAGTTTAATCTTTAAAATGGTGCCATTTTTATTATTATTAACTAATTATTTAGTACTCAAGATCGCGCGGAGCCAATTTAAAGTAAGTGATTCCATACTTTTGCTCGCGAGTGTAGTAAGTAGTAAAAGTAGTTCTTAATAGTAGAAGGATAGTAAAGCCAATGTAGCTAGGTTTCTACAATCTTTGGATTTAAAAATAGAAATTTTAATATGCAAGATATTGCCACAATGATGACTGTAAGAAATAAGAGGACAAATGAAATTGTAAAAATTAATTATCTTTAATTCCTCTTTTCTTAGTGAGCACTTTTACGAAAGGAGTACAGATGATTGAAGTTCTCAATTGCTGTGGTGTTCACTGTGCAGTATATGGCAATCATGATTTTGGTATGTACAAAAACCATAGTAAAAGGCCATCATATCAGTAAGTTCCATTTGGAAATAAATAAGTCAACCAAAATAATAAATTATGTCATACATACATACATACACTATATGGCCAAAAGTATCCAGACACCCCTTGGTTGGGACGCGGAGACTCCTGAGGCACATATTAATATGATGTTGGTCCTCCTTTTGCCTCGATGACAGCCTGTATACGTCTGGGAAGACTTTCCACCAGGTTTTGATAGGTGGTCACAGGAACTGACTTCCAGGCGGCCATGACAGCTGAAGTGAGTCCGGCCATGGAAGATGGGCGATGTGGGTGAGTACGTAATCTGCGTTATTTCGTCCCACAGATGTTCAATGGGGTTGAGATCGGGGCTTTGAGATGGCCAGTCAAGTTGTGAAACACCCATGTCGTCAAACCATGGCCGCACAAGCTTCGATATATATATGGGACAGTTATCCTGCTGGAAGAGAAACGGGCCTTCCCCAAACTGTTTTCTCAGAGTTGGGAGGGCAGTGTTGTCCAGAATGGCCTGATACATCGCAGAGTTCATGTTGTCCATCACAGGAACTAAGGGACCCAGGCCGAACCATGAAAAACTCCCTCACACCATTATGCTGCCGCCACCGAACTTAACAGTTGGCACAATGCAGTCAGATAAGAAGTGTTTGCCGGGGCATCCACCAAACCCACATGCATCCATTGGACTGCCAGATCGTGAAGCAAGATTCATCACTCCACAGAACGTTTTTTTCACTCCTCCACAGTCCAATGGTGGTGAGCTCTGCACCATTGCAACTAACGCTTCGCATTGATGGCAGAGATGTCGGCTTGTGAGCAGCCACATGGCTGTGGAAACCCAAGTAGTTTAGCTCTCGGTGAACAGTCCTGCTGCTAGCAACAATGCCCGACGCATGTTGGAACTCCGTTATCATCACTACCAACGGAGATTTGCGATTTTGCTTCCCTACTCTCTTCAGGGCTCGACAGCTACTGTCAGTCAGTTTTCTTGGTCTACCACTTTGTGCAGCTGTCGTTTCACTGCCTTGATGTCTCCATTTTACAATTACATCACTCAGTTGATTTCGGCATGTGCAGCATGTCCGCAATTTCACGAACCGATTTCCTACAAAGGTGGCATCCGATTATGACGCCACGTTCAAAGTCACTGAGCTTGCCTGACTTACTCATTTTCCCAAGAACGCAGAATTCAGACCGCCCAAGCCTCCACCAATGCTTTTATAATGTCCGATAACGCATCGAACCTCCTGACCTGCCTGATCCACTTCGTCGTAAGGGTGTCCGGATACTTTTGGCCATATAGTGTACATTAAATACATATATACATATAAATTAATTTTGGTTGACTTATTTATTCCAATTGGAACTTACTGATATAATTGAAAATTTTATATTCTTTTTCCAATTTTTCCGTATTTTATTTTCCTTATTTATCTTCCACATTTTATAATATTTTAATCAATCATTAGATTAAAAAATATTATTACCAACAATTTTATAAATTTATGTTATGTTTCTAATTTTTATGTTAGAAGTATAGATATTTTCCTGCAAAATCTTAAATGTTCACAAGTTTCATTTGAAGCTATTCATTTAATGCATGGCAAATTTCTATTATTGGGGGCTTACAAACTGTTAATTCAAAGTGCTTCATGATAATTTCTTTTAGTGTTTATAACAAAGCCATTTCCATTTAATAAATATATTAATGATTTTTTTATTTTTTTTATTAGATGTATGTTGTCGTTTTTATATATGAACTAAAGACACCATCATTCATTAAATGAAGATCAATAGTTTCTTTTACTTAAGATTTTTCAGATTTTGAAATTATGTTATTAAATTAAAATTTAATTTATTTCTCATATACTACCACAGAATATTGGCAACTCACATTTTTGTTAGCCATCAAATTTACAAAAGCAATACTGTTGAACTTCTGATCTTGCAGCTTTTGCTTTTTCATAGTAAAGTTTGTGAGTTCCTGTTTTATGGACCACAGCTATACAGTTTTGACTTGTTCTTAGTTTGTCTCTTATAAAGCGATGAATTATCTCAATTGCTTAATTGAAAGACAATTTACAGTTTTGTTTTAAAATCTCAGATAAAAGAAAGTCAACAAATAATAAAAAAACAAAGAGGTAAAACCAAAAAAAAAAAAAAAAGGATATCTTTACCTTGTGAATTATTAGATTGATTAAAAACCAGCTTAGCTAACCATAGTATCGAAAATTCTGATAAGTTATTAAATTCAGAAAAGTGAAGAAAAAAAAAAACTAAAAAGTTCATAACATTGCTAGTATCCATGATTATTTCTATCACATTAATAAGTGCTAAAATAGAAAATTTATTTAAGAAAAACCAAATAATAAAATATTGTGATTGGCACAAAACTTTAAAAAAAATAAGTAGTTCTATTGTTTGAGAAAAGTAGTCCATCTCCCCCCCCCCCCAACTAGCTTTTTTTTTTTTTTTTTGCAGTTGTAAGAATTTCAGGAACATAAACTGCGTGAATAGTACGGTTCAACAGTATTCAGAAGCAGTTTGTTTTATATATTTATAAATAATAAATAATTGAATTTCATTTTCATACAAATTAAATGCTGCATATAAATTAGATAATATATTACTTTAATTTTGTAGTAATCCTTTTGTAATAGAAGTAATGCACTGTATAACAAAATGCATATTATAAAGTGATATAGTTTGGTCACATTATCCAGACACATTATGGTTAAGTTGAATTTACAGCTTTATTTATACAGTATTTAGTTTAAAATCACTGTTCTTTTTATAGAAAATTTAACTGTTAAATACATTTTAATATTTACTTTAAATTTTCTTTTAGATTTTGGGGTAGACAATCTATTAGATTTTGTTAAGGAAACAACATTTCCATGGTTAATGAGTAATGTTATTGACAATGAGACAAAACGACCCTTAGCAGATGGAAAAATTTACGAAATTATTGAATGGGAAGGAAAAAAGGTGAGTTATTAAGATTAAATTTTAACAATAATATTTGTAATATTAATTTTATAAATTAATATTAACTTTTATGTCAGTTGTTTAGGTTTTTCTATGCCAGAAATCTGTTTAATATATATAAAATGTCACAATATGTATTGTAACCTTAGTTCTTTGTTCAGGATTTCTTGTTTGTGCTGTATATTTAGTGTGGCCTTTTAATGTTTTAGCTCCTTCATCAAAATGTAAATATTCATTCTGTATTCCGAGAATCATGGATCAACATCTTTAATCAAATGGTGTCTTACTTATCACTTATTTCTGTGCCTTGGTATCTAGTCAATAAACTTTGATCAAATTTCCTGTACAAATATTAGCACTCAGTTTATATTTGTTTTTATTGTTTCTAGTAAACTTTTGAAAGTACAGCATCAGTCAAATGCAAGTTGTTCTTTTTTTTCGTCACTTTTCATTCATGTCATGGCTAAGTCTAGAGCTGAAGAAGCTCTATGGTGCCATCAGTTATGATTCAGATTATGTTTACTTAGAGTCAGTGATGTCCAGCAGTACATGATAATTTTGCTCTCCCAATTTTTAGCATTTCTCGGTTTCACTCCTGGTGGGGATTTGCAACAGGATAAACACAACCTTGTTTGGCACAAGTTGTCTAACAATATGTGAATACCCTTTTTTGATTTGCAAGATTCCCAATATATCTCCTTTTCATCACATTTGGCATGTGATGAAAGAATGTCTTTTATAATATCTGCAACTGGCACAAACATTGGACAACCTTTGTTGTGAGTTGATAAAGAATGGTGTAACTTTTTTTTTTTCATCAAAATCTTTTTTACAAAAAACCTGTGTGCATCAGTGGCTGACACCTGTCTATGGATTGCTCCTAGAGGCAAACTCATCAGTCATTGATTTTATCTACTTTAAATCAAATAAACCGTATTTTTAATCATTTTTTTTTTCATACCTCTCATTAATCCAACAGAATTTTATATACACATAGCTTTAATATTTCTTATTGTTTCAATTTTTGTGTCTTTCACTGTAAATAGAGGTTTGTGTTTCTGTATCCACTCTGAGATATAACTGCTAGATTCTTTTCCTCGAAGTTTAAACTGTAAAATCTTTAAGTTTTTATTATAATTATTTCCTTTTATATCTTTTATTGGATAATTTTATTTATTTTAACTAAAATTTTTAAAATTTTAAATAAAGTTTTTGAAAATTTAGTTAATCAAAAAAATAAATAAATCAAGGCAATTAAAATTTAATTATTTTTAAAACAGCTTCATTTCTGTTTTAAATTTTTTATCTTTTCGTTGTAAGAAAAAGAAACTGACTAGAAAATCGAAATAAATGCAAATAGTTGAAATTGTTATTACAATCCATCTTCTAAGAAAACTACTGTAAATTAATTGAAAAACAACAACAATGAAAGAAGTTTAAACTTCTACCTAATATAATTCAGTTATGAATTCATTTTTTTTTTCAGAATTTTTAAAATTTTATTTATGTAAAATCAGCAGACAAGAATTTGCAAACGTTTTTCTTTTATTCTACTTAGTAGTTTGTATCAAAATCAAAAGCAAGCTTAAATTATACATTCTAATCTTGCCATTCAGTTTTAATATTCCTAAGATAAATAGGATGAATTCCAGATGGCCAGAAACATATCTAAGCTTTGGAAGCTCTACATTATGAATACACATACACAGTAATTCAATCCGAAGATTGGTTTAAAGTTCACGGACCCTAGTGACCCCCGAAGGGCGACCCCTAGGAGCAACTGTAACTTATTCTTGGGAACAGATACTGGAATGGTTTCCCGTTGCCTTTTTCCAGGACGCCATTACGGAATGACGTCAGACCGAAGTGAAAGTGAAGAAGAGGCTGTACAACACAGGAAAGGAAATTGAAACATCCATGCTCACAACCGGGATTTGAACCCGGACGCCAGCATATTGGCCTCACGGCAGACCGACGCCTGAGACCGCTCGACCATGCCGGCGCGGCACATTATGAATAAATATATATAAATTGGCCAGAGTGTAATAGATGTATATATTTATATATATTTTTGAAGGAAAGTAATTACTTGGAAAATGCTGTATAGAATCAAGAAGAATTAATGAAAATGCAAAATCTTAAAGTTTCATATTTCTTCCCCAAATTCTCAATTGCTAAAGTGACTTTAACTTATTTGCTGTTTTAATATTGTCATTACATTCAAGTTTAAGCTTGCTGAAATTTTTTATTTATTTATTTATTTATTTATTTATTTATTTATTTATTTATTTATTTATTTTTTTGTTATCAGAGATGAAGTGCTAGATTGGTGTGATTCTTACTAATTCTAGGTCCTTTAATTGACATTTGTTTTGCTATTTCATAGCAATAAGCTGTAATAAAAAATAAAAGAAAAGAAAACAAGAAAATAATATCTCAGTAATCTTATAATGAAATTCTAAAATAAAGTACTTTAAAGTAAAAAATAAACTCAAAAATGCACAAAAAATTATCTCTAAATTGAAATAAAATTAGGTTCTTGCACCCTGAGCCATCATCTCAGGAATCTGGAACAGCTGTTTCAACCTTATTAGGCTTCATCCGCCAGCTTTACCCTTGATAATAAGCTCAGAGTGTATAAAGAAGTTAAGGACGCCACTCCTGAACCCGAGAGTGGCACCCTCACCAAAAGCACACAACAAGGCAAAACAACCGTGCAACCCATAACCTCAAATTCCGTGTCCTAGCAATCACCAGGCACAAAAAATTTAAGTGAGGGATTTGAGAACCCAACGAACATATAATTCAAGAAAAAATAAAGCCTTGTTGTATGCTTTTTTTGGTTAGGGTGCCACTCTTGCATTCGGGATTGACATCTTTAACTTCTTCGTGCACTCTGAGTCTATCATCAAGGGTAAATCTGACTGATGAAGGCTAATAAGACTGAAACAACTGTTCCAGATTCCCGAGATGATAGCTCAGGGTGGAAGAACATATTTTTATTTCAGTTTGTGCATTTTTGAGTTAATTTTTGAATTTATTTATGCACTCTATACTTTAAAACTTCATTTGATTTTTGTTATTCAGTTTTCTTAATAATGATTTTGTTTATAGCTAGGTATTGTTGGTCTGGTAGAGTTTGAATGGTTAGCTACCTTAGCTACAATAGATCCTGAAGAAGTTACTTATATCGATTTTGTTACTGAAGGTAGAAAGCTTGCAAAACTATTGAAAGATCAGGTAAGTTTTTACTTATTTGAAATAATTCTTTTTTATTTTTAAATTTCAGGAACTTTAAAATCTTTTGCCACTGCATTCTGTATTTAAGTTTTAAGAGGTAGTTGAATATTATTTCTTCAGCTAATAAGCAAGTTAAATGATGAGTAATTTTCTAATTTACACTAAAATTGAAGATCATAAATATATACATGTTCTCAACAAATTGGTCAGTGAGCTAAAAAAAAAAAAGCTTTAATATGCTGTGAATAATCTTAAAGAACCAAACATCTATAATAAGAGTGATTTCGATGTTTTTGTTAAAGAAAATCTAGCACATTATCACTTACAGAAATTAATTATTTATGGAAAATACATATTCATTGAATAAGATTAAAAACTCGATTTGCTTCGCTTTCAAATTATTGAAAAACTCCTAATTTAAAAATAATAGATGTAAATAAGGTGAAAATTCAGAATATATCTATTGTAAGCTGATATAATATATTTTGTATTTTTTTTTCTGATCCACTTCAGCATGGGGTTGATTATGTCATTGCATTGACTCATATGAGAACTCCTAATGACATGCGGCTAGCTGAAAATGTAGATGAAATTGACCTTATTTTAGGTGGTCATGACCATGTTTATGAAGTGAAACAGGTAAGTTATTGTTAGTATTAAATCTTTCCAATGCTAATTCAACTTTGCTGAAAATATCTTTACAACTTTTTAAATTATGTAGTACTTAAGTATTATTGAAAAAAGAAAAAAAAACAAACATAAGTTTATGTAAATCCACATTCTTCATAATTAAAATAATATTTTTTTTTCTTAACTGAAGAGCTAACATAACCTGATTGCCTGCAAATTGGCTTTGCTTCTTAAAACAAAAGGAAAGAGAAAATACTTTCCTAGTATACGCTACTTGTCCAGTAAGATCCAAAGCAATTATATTTTTTTAATAATAAAAAAACAAGTAGCATTTGCTTCATTGTCAATTATAATGGTCTTTAAAGGATTTTTGAAAATCAAAGTTATAACTCGATTTTATAGAATTATAGAATGTTGTGGGTTGGTATTTCCTTTTCTGGCATTTCAGAGCTTACAGTTTTCTCAGATAATCGTTGTCTGTAATGTCATCGTTTCTTCTAAAATTAAAATCACCAAACAGGAAGTTTTCATGAAGCCATTATTTTACAAGATTCTTTTATAGTATCCAATTTCACACGTCACACCATTTGACTAGTGGTTCTTATTCTTAGTGGTTATAAGGGCTTTTGTTTTTTGTCTTATTATTATATAATGAGCTTTTCAGAGCCAATAATAGCATCTTCTTTACAAAAAAACAAAACAAAAACAATTTTACTGGTATATACACATTCTTTTCAGTAATTTATTCAGAAAACTAACTGTTCAAGAAACTTTATAAAGTTTCATGGAATATAAGTGCTTTGTTAAAAGTTGCAACTCCAAAAACAGCTTCCACTTGAAGGAGTGAGAGTGTATCAGACATCATTTAGCAATTTTAAAACTAATTTCCTGTTGATGTTTAAATATTTCTTTTACAAAAATAATAACATATTTTATTGGTGAAAATGAAGAAAATGTATTCCTTTTGTGTCTGAGTAGCTTAAAACACAATTGAGATATTAATTGTTTTTAATATTAATTAATTTTCATACCTTAGTATGAAATGGATGCTTGATGATCAATATTTTAATCATCTGATCATTAAGCTCATTTTTTAAAAATATTATTTTGCATTGACTAATTTGCATTTTTTTAATTAATTGTTAGTTATTTCCTAAATAAATCTGTATTTATGTATATGTAATCTATTCGTTTATTTTTTTTTTTAGGTCAATGGGAAGTACATAATAAAAAGTGGAACTGACTTTCGTCAGTTATCTTGTATTACCCTTACCTTTAATCACAGTAAAGTGGATGTTAGTGTGGAGGAAGTAGATGTCACTGCTTCATTTGAAGAAGATCCTGAACTAAAACAGAAGTTAGAAAAGTATTCAGGTTATTATGCCATTTGTAAATGCTTAAGTAATCAGAATAACAAATGATTTATTTATAAAATTTTAGTATGGATTAAAATGGAACTGGTTTAGAATGGTAGGAAAGTAATGGAAGTGAATGTTTGGAAAATAACAAACTAAATAAATTTTACAAAATATTAGGAGATTGTGGTCCTTAGCCACTTTGCAGTCCAAGAGATCCCTTGCTTTATACCATATGCTTTTTGTGATAGTTTATTTAGAGGTGAATTTTGATTGTCTTTTCTTTCTTTTGATTGTGTTTATCATTGGGATGAGCAAATAAGTTTTATACTTAGTAAGCAAAAAGCTTGTAATTTGCTCTGTGTTTGCTGTGTAATTGAAATGTTTGGGTTCTTTTTATCTGGCAGAGATTTTAACAATATATTTATCAGTATCAAATGATTTATTGTCTTTAGCATTTTGGTATATGAAATCAGGAACTCCAATCCTGGATACTTTGTGACCTCTGCATCAAATATGTTATATCTGCTGCAAACGAGATTCTGGGGTATTTCCCACATCATAAAAGAGAGATAGACGAGGCCTTTCACGTCCTATTGTTCAGGAATCGTCTTCAGGTCGGAAATACCACAGAGTCTCATTTGCAGTAACTTCGCCCACAGTCACATTAGGACTACATGTTATATCTGGTTTATTTCTCTGATAGTGGAGGAGGTAAGAGACAAAAGTGTTTAGTGATGTTTGGCTTCTTTTGTGTAGTGTAAGTGGTATTGATTGGATGATCGAAGAGGATGACAGAGAAAACTATGTAAGATCTCTTCTGTTCATTATGTTGTTGGTTTGCACAGAAATAGGAAAAAAAATATCCTACACACATTCAACTTTAGAATTTATTCACTAAAAAAGTCTAATAGTAATAAAAAAAATAAAACCTTACATAAATAGTGATTTTAAGAATTCTAGTCCCTTTTGTAAAAGCAATTTTTTTTGGATGGAGGATTTATTAACATAATCCACCCCTTTCTTTAACAAATTGAAACTAATTTCCATTTGCTTTATTACAGAGCAAATATCAGGAATCAGGACGACGAGATCTGAATTAGTGAAGCATTGTTTAATAAGCAGAGAAAACTATAAATTCTTTTTTATATAAAGAGCAGTATAATCAGAAAGCTTGTAGAATCTTTGCGCATGTGAATCAAAATTGCCATTTCATAATCATCTAAATAAATCAGAAGGTTTTATTGAATTAGATAAAAGCTAGACAAAAAAAAAAAATCAAAATTTATTACTTCATTATTAAAAAAAGAATGTAAATAATGTTTGTTTATCATACTGATTATAATTATGGTTATTATACTTTGCATTACTTTGTATTTATAAAAACAGATTGAAACTTTATTTATTTTTCTCTGTTATTATCTAAAAGTCATTAATTCAAATGTATACTTGCCGTTTTGTTTCATATTTGTCTGAGGAAATAAGGGGATTACGCTAGTAAATCTCTGCAAATTTATTTTAAAGGTAGATGTTTAAGTTATTTAATATCATTACTATAATCTATTGGGAGTTAGGCTTTTTAAAAATTGTGGTGCCATGCCACAAGATGTTTCTTATAACATCTTCAGCATTGGATCCAATAAACCACATTACATTTAACCTCTGATCCTTTTTGGGATTTTTTTATTTTAATTTAATTTTGCTCTACTGGCTTTAGACTCAGTTGTTGCATGACATTTACTGAAATCTTTCTTATGTTGTTGGGAGCAAGTGGCACAAAGCAACTATAGCAGAGTGTGCTAACTTAGTCTTGTAATTTGTTTTTTACTTTTTGGTTAATTTTTTTTTGAATCCATTCCTTGTCCTGCTCTTCTTACTTGGTCTGTTCTACTTTAATATCTCCATTTCTTTTAATTTGTAGTCAGGTATAATTAATACTTTTATTATTTTAAGTCTTATTTTGTTTCTTTTCGGTTAAAAAAAAAATGTAAATGTAGGGTGAGGTTTTGAATCTAATGTTAGCAGAGGTTTTCAATCTCATATATTAGTTTTTACAGTTAGTAGTTTATATATAACTTTCATTACTACACATTTAATTGGCTCATTTAAAAAAATATAAAAAAATTGGTTAGTAATCTGTTACTTATACAGAGTGATTCAAAATTCCCTGTACAAACTTTAAAGGCATGTTCTACTCTTGTCAGTAAGACAAACAAAAAAGTTCAAATAAACATGGGCCCAGAAATGAATAGTTTTTGTGAAAAACGAAATTTTGATTATTCAATGTATGGTTGTTGTTTGTTTGTTTTTTTATTATTTTTATTGGCACAGTATGATGTGATAAAATAGATTTCAAGACATTCATAAATTAAAAAACACACACACATACCGTATATGCTCCAATACAGGCCCCCGTCGTTTATTTGCAAAACTAGTCTCGGCTCCCGGCGCTTAATAGAGACCGGCTGCTATTAGAGGCTGGCCATTATTAACAAAAACCTTCAGAACGCAATATTTTTTACACATAAATACCGGCTAATATTACAAATAGCTACTTTTATTTGAATTTCATTTGCTGCATAAGACTGTTAAAGATAAATGGCAATGTCTTTCTGTACCTATCGCTGCTATTAGTCGTCCGAATCCGCAATGACGGGCGGCCGCCTCACCGGAAGTTTCTTTGGCGTATTCCACCACGCGAATCAATGTCAAATGACCGTTTCGGCGGCATTTTGTAAGGCAATGTACCATAAAGTATTACGTACGACTATAAAGATACGGATGCTTACACTAGTACTGGTAGGCAAATATCAAAGACCCGGCTACTGTTAGAGACCGGCTACTATTTGGCCGTGTCCCCTCTGCAGTCCGGCGCTTATTAGAGACCGGGGACAATAAGAGACTCGGCGTTTATTGGAGCATATATATATGTAAGATACTTAAAATTTTATTTCAAGGATTTGCAAAATAAATGAATGTCAAAGAAGATGTGCTATTTATGAGTTTTGTATATGATAATATTTTATAGATGCATATGCAATAATATGTTCATTTATTTTTCTTTCTCTTGGATGTTCTGTTTTGCTGATATATTTCTGCATATGCTAATAATTGTAGGAGCTTCTGACAGTAAATTGTAGTAATGGCAGATTGAAGCTGTATCAAGATGTGAGAAGTTATCAGTGCTCTGTGTGGTACTTTTTCCCATGGCTGATAACATCATTAATCAAAAGCTTATTTGAATTAAAGGAGCACTTTTTGTTCTATTAAAGTACTTTAATGCTTCTGTCGGTTTTGTATAAATATTCTCTCTTACATTGTCTCAGAACTTTTCATAATACATTGAAAATGCAGCATTTTGTGGGAAAAAATAAATCACAGGATTCATCAGTTTCTGAAGGTCTACTTTTGTCTAAAATAAAATCTTTTGTGAAATATGTGTTATACTTTAAAATAGGAAATATTTTCCAGCAACTAAATTTTAATCTTAATTGTATTTATTAATGATTCTGCAAATTTTGTGTAAGGTAAATATATTATTGAAATATTTAAGTTAAATAGGCATTTCCTTTATATATTTTTTTCTGATTTCAGCTGTGGTTGAAGGAAAAATGGATGAAGTTTTAGGAACATTTGGAGTTGAATTGGATGGCAGATTCTCTAGCATTAGAACTAAAGAAACTAATTTAGGTAACTGAATTTTAATTTAGAATAGAAATACATTAATTTATTGATAATTTTTATCAACATATTTCTTTAATATATTTAATATATTTATATCTCTTTTTCTAGGAAATTTCGTCTGTGATGTAATGCTGTCGGCTACACATTCTGATCTAGCTGTTTTGAATTCTGGCACTTTACGCTCAGATACAATCCATCCAAAAGGTGAATTCAAAATACGTGACCTGCTCAACATTTTACCCATGATGGATCCTTTAGTGGTATTAAATGTCTCAGGTAAATTGCACTTTGCTTATAATTTGCTTTTTGAAGAAAAGTAACTGAACTAGAAATTCTTATTATAATTAATGCAATAGTTCCATGGAGGAAAGATTTGACTAAACTGTGGTTATTTTAAAACAACTATTGTTTTAGAAGATGATCTGGATTACAAAATAAAGTACATATTTAACTTAAGTAATATGTGATTATTCTTTATTCCATTGAAAGCTACTTGATAAGTTTTCTACTCATTTGATAGAATAAATAGAGAACCAAGTTTTATCTCCATTTATTTCAGGATGTAAAGATTATCAATTGATCTGAAAGATGTTTTACCTTCAGTTCCCACATTATCATATTTTCAAAATTTTAGTTTTCTCTTTTCAGAGTCTGAAATGACTCCAATTTTCTTCAAAAGATGATTAGTTTAGCAAGACATTGCTTTCTATTATTTACTCTACACTTGTCCAAAATTCTCAGTTTGCTTGAATAATTAGGTATAGTCATAACCACTTAGTGATATTTCTCTATAGAATTAGACTTCGACACACTGGCGGTTCGGGGGGGGAGGGGGTGTGTGGACTATCCAAAGGGTGCGGGCTAGATCCGTCACTGCTTCGACATCAACAAAACCTTTGAGAACCCACAATTACTAAAATGAATGCTATCTTTACTTCATGAAAATTATCATAGTGAGAGAACGAAAGAACATGTATGTCAAAGAGTTTTCCATTTTTTCATTTCTGGATCTTCTTAACTTCATTGCCAATATTTCTAACTTCTCTGGGACTTCTTATTAACTACAAATTGCAATACAGAAATGAGCTTTATCTGTTGAATATATATATTGATGCAGGATGAGTATGTAAATGAAATTTGTAATTCAGAATCTGATTTTTTTATATAACTTAGGTAGGGTAGGGTTTTTGTAATGAAAATAAGAGGCTTGTAAACCAAACACCTTTCGAGTCTTAATATATTGGTTCAGAGATAATACATAATCTTAAAGATGAAAGTGTTAAGTTTCACATTCTGTGAAGTTGAATAAATGTACAATTGCACACAAGCACATAGACACTCACACTAAAAAAGGAAATAATAACTTTTATAATGGGGGAGAAAAAAATTAGATGTTTTGGTAAAATAAAAATTTTGTTTTGTTTGTAGGAAAGGCAATTCTAAATGTACTGGAGAATAGCGTTTCCCAGTATCCCAAATTGGAGGGTAGGTTTCCTCAGGTGGCTGGCATTAGTTTTGGATTTGATCCAACCAAACCACCTGGCGAGCGTGTGGACTACCGTTTCATTCGCATCGGGGATGAGTACCTCGAATTAGAACAGGTAATGTTTGCCTTTACAAGATTGCTATTTGTTTGATATATTTGTAAAATATATATGGAATTTTTACTATTACTTTGAAGTTCTTTTATTCCTATATTAACTATTTAGTATGTAAATGTATTTTTAGGAAATCTAATACTGTTAGCATAAGAAAAGAATGATAAAAAAAAAAAAAAGATGGAAATAAAACAATGTAATAATAAATTATATTATCATTTTTTCATTTAATTTATCAGTATTATGTCTAGTTTTACACAATGACTATTGAATGTCAGGACTGTGAAATCTTTGTAATCAAAGGAAATTACTTCATTTGTATAATTAAATGTTTTAACAATATTTTATCTGATTTTAATTATCTTCTTTAGTCATATTTCTTGAACTAATCACAAGCTCAATTAGCAAAATCCTATTTCTTGAACTATTTCATTGCTAAAAATTTTATTTTTAATTGTTAATGCCAAGTCAAGTTTGTTAGGATATCCATCATCTCTGTTCCATTGTTGTCTGTTACTTTGTGTAATTATATTTGTTTTTTTATATCAAGATTCAGTCTACACGAGCACTGAAAATGCTGCATTGCTAACACCAGCCAACACTCCAAAATTTACCGGTTAAATGAGAGCATTGAAAACACTTGTATAGCTTGTTACAAGTTGCTGTAGCCCCCTGACATTCTTATAGGACATAAAATTAGGGAAGTGTACCCTTAAAGCCTGAGTATATACTTATGCTTACCAATGCCTCACATAAACTGACCTTATGTTGCTACCTCATCAGTGTTAAAAACACTTGTGTAACCGGCATCTTTCACTTTCTATTGAAATGCATGAGATTCACATGATTCTCTTGAGTGGTAGCAATGCTTGTTTAGACCGGGCCTAATGTATCTTATTCTTCATTAAAATTGCCTCAATAGAAGTAGTGGTGTAAAATTTTAAAAATCTGTTTCATAAAAGATTGAAGATGTAACATGATTTCATTTTTAGCTCTGTCTGTCTTACAAGAATAAAATGGAATATTGATGTTTGGTCGAAAAAGAGTAGAGTTGACTAGCTGTGTTTTGGCATAATGTACACACACTTTATTTACTAAATATACAAAGATATATATAGTTTCGGTGAATTCTGAAAAGAGGTCAAAGTAATAAAATATCCGAAGGCCGGATTCTCAGCTACAGATGACGTGAGGTCAGAGGTCTCTGTTTGGTAGAGGGGGCCAGTCATATGAGGTCTTGACCTCTCGGATCAGCCAGTCAGAGTGGGGTTTAACTGGCCAATCTAGGAAGGTTTTCGACTTTGCATCAATATGTATAATATTAATGTGTAATGAAATATCTTGATTACAATGTATACAATGGCTGTCTATCATATATAATATTAAGCAATCAAGCACAATCATTATGTAATCCTGGATTATTAGAACTCTGTTTACAAAGATTGTAGTCATGGCATAGTAACATGGATTATTTTTTTCTATCTTATAACATGTGATCCTTTGATATGACTATAAGCATTTTATTAGAATATAATTTCAGGTACATATGTATTACTGTCCAAATCTGAGACTGAAGCATAATGTAATAAAATCAATGACTATATTTTAGGTTTCAGTTTTAAGTTTTCAGTTCAGTTTTTTTTTTTCTTTCTTATCATTTAATGAATTCTTGTTACTTTTTTAACTAAGAATTTTTTTTATATTTTTTTTAATTTGCAGATGTATAGGTTAGTAACTAAGCAATACCTTCATCAAGGTAAAGATGGCTATGATGCCTTAAAAGATACCGAAGTTCTAGTAAGTTGGCATTTTAATCATTTGTTTAGAATATTGTTTTATAATACATTTATGCTCAAAAATTAAGAATAAATATGAATTCTGGAAAATGTTGTCTTACTCAAAAAAAAATCACCATGAAAACTATTCTATTCTTACACTGGAATAAATAAAGGTAATGTATTCCCCAGTAGACGTATAATAGCAACATCGGTTTAACTCAGCACTAGACATGTAATAAGTCCCTGTGCAGAATGGAGATTTATTTAGAATATAAAAAAAAAAACTTTATCGAATAAAAATTTAATGCATGTGAGGCATCATTTGATGAAGTAACTTATGCCAACACACATAATTAAAAACAAAATGGAAAAACATTAAAAATAATTCACATTCGATTTCTCCAAGTCAATGCCAAGCATCAGCTCATGAAGATTGTAATACAAGATTCAGTCTTTATAGGTAACATCCAAACCAATAAACTTCAAGATATAAATGAGGTATAACCACATCTGCACCTCATTTTCACATCTGGAAATGAGGTGCAGATATGGTTGAAATCATTTCTGGAATCCTGTGTTATTAGGAGAATGTGTTATTAGGAGAAAGACTGACAACTCTGAAGACAGCAATTGAATGTAACCCTCGATGTATGATATGCCGTTCCGTCATGGCCTAGTGGTCTAGACGTTGGTCTACCATGAGGCAGATGTGTTGGAACCTGGTTCAAATCCCAGCATGGGCATGGCTGTTTGAAAAATTTCCTTTCCTGTGCTGTCTACTTTTTCATTTTTCTCTTCCGCTCTGAATCATTCCTTAATGATTTCCTGAGGAAAGCCGTGTGACACCACCTCAGTATCTGTCCCCAGGATATTCTATGACTGCTTCTAGTTGTTTACCACGATGGCAATGCTAGAGCATTGTTGAACACGGACCTGTGAAGTTTTGCAGATTCACTTCGATGCATACTGACTAACAACATGTATGATATGGACTCATTCCCCAATCAGCAATTGGTTTGGCCATCCACCCACTTCCCTACTGCAGATATAGTTGCACCTTATTTACATCTTGAAGTTCATTGGTTTGGATCTGCGCCATTACCTATAAAGACTGAATCTTGTATTGCAATCTTCACCAGATGATGCTTGGCAGTGATCCGGTGAAATCGATCTTAAATTATTTTGAATGTTTTTTTGAGTTTCTTTTTTTTTTTAAATTAGATATGTTGGCAGAAGTTACTTAATCAAATAAAAACTTTATATTACTATTTCTAAAAATAATTGTAATGAAAATTACACTGTTGCTTGTGAAAATTGCAACACCATGAAGGGCTGATGGTATTAGCTTGAAACTTACAGGATATCTATATATCAGGTTGGGATATTGCAAATGATTATATTTGGAAATGATCTTTTGCATTTTTAAATTTCTCATTATAGATCTCTGGAGAAATTTGCATGTGAAGTTGATACAAATTCCCATAGAAAAACAGTTCAGTAGAATTGATTGTAAATTTGAGGGTGCTTTGATAATTAAAAATATTAAAATAAAATAATTATTTTTTTTAAAAAAATAATTAAATTATTAAAATTATAAATAAAGTTACAATTCAAGATTAAGTAACTTTCAGAATAGTTGTAGATGTAATCAATGTTCAGAAAGTGAAAGAGTTTGGAAATGTAGGGTTTAATTGTAGGATATAAAATCTATATAGAGTTTGAGGAAAGTATGCTTTCTGTCTTTCAGGAACTTCTTGTTTTGTTGTTATTGCAGGACTGAGACTTCGGTCCATTTTGTTTCATGCAGTTTTTATTATTATATAATTTCTTTGGAAAAAACTGAATTCTAAAATAGAATTAGAGCGTAGCTGAGAACAGTTTCTAATTTTTAAAAATAAATAAATTTATTTATTAGAGTTACCATTTTATGGAATTAATATTTTTATTCAATATTAATTTGATATTTGTTGTTACTCTTATCCCACAGAGACCTTTATATATAATCTCTTTGATAAACTAGGCATTCCTAGTTTAAGTAAACCATTTCATCTTAAGAGACTAACCAAATAAGGAAAGGAGCTATCATTTCAATTGATAAAGCTTATCTATGCAGAATTGATTGAAGATTATCAATACTAATTATTACTTCTAGGCATTAAATTCCATTCTATCCAGAATTCATGTATGAATATTTACACTTGGGTTTTATAAACCGAAACTGTTGTAATTTGGCTGTGTAACTAATGATTATAAGATTTATTGATTATCATCTGTATCTTAATTTGCTATAAATAAATATTTGCTTTATTTGCTAGAATATATAAAATATTAATTACAATTAGTGAATTAAATAAGTAAAGTTGTTTAATTTTATTGCTTTTTTTTGTTTTAGTTGGACGAGGATTCAAGCCCGGAGCTGTGTACTGCAGTCCAAAATCATTTTCATGCCATTAAGGTATTCAGTGGGTCAACACGCAGCAGGACTCGTCACAGACAGAGTCTTGTCTGCATGTCACGTAGGTAAGAAAATAAAGATCTCTGAATATCTCTTAAGTTTCAAATAAAATTTGAAATAGCTTGAATAGATCAAATGTTGCTTATCATGTTGGTTTAACTAATTAAGCTCATTTGTAATAATGAGGCTGTTCTTTGACTCTGGTATTTCTGGTTATTTAGGCCTTGTAAAAATGTGTAACATGTAATGAGAAATTAGGAACAGGTGAACATTTTGTTATGAATTTTTAATCTTCAGTTAAATGCATAGGTGAGCCATTATCTTGTCTATTAGAGATGGTTCAGAGTTGCTGAATGAGTGTAAGTTTGTACTTTTTAGAAAGGCCATTTGAAAATTTGATAGGTTTAGGACAGGGATGTCAAATTCAAACTGGTATATGGGCCATATGACATAATCAAGAGAGCATAGCGTGTCATCGAACGATACATTAAAAATATCAATTTATATACTTTACTATACTTAAATCAAATTGCTGAATTTTTCTTACTCTTTGCAGCGTATTTCTTTCTCACAATGTAAATAAAATTTAAATGAAATTTGTTTATTGGTAGACAAAGGGTAACCTATTAAGAAATTGATATCATATAAATGCCATTTTATTGGATACTTACATAATTGAAAGTTGTTCAAAAATAATATATTTATGACACAAATGCAAGAATTACAGTATGCAAGCATGGAATTCAAAAAAGCTAACACTGGCATATAATGTAAAAAAAAACAAAAAACATATCTTACATTTGATGTCTGGCAGCACTTCTCGCCCACCAAATATTCAATAATTGGTGAAATATTTTGGCTTGATACAACCCCTCATTGTACTTATTAAATGTTCGTCTGTAAACTGACTTCTTATTTGGATTTGTTCAACTTTAAGAGGGAGAAAAACTATTCGCAAGGATATGTCTGCCGAACATTGAAAGTAAGGATACATTTTTAAATGTCTCTTCAAAGATTGATTCCCATTGGAAATCAATAACTTCATTTCTTCTTATTGTTTTGAGCATCAACTGAAAAGGAACAGAGAACAAATAAAATGAAGATATCAGATGTTGCAAATTCTTAAATCTTACATGAAATTTCTTTCGAGGCCTGATATTAATGTTACATAATAGCTGATGCAGGACATAGTTTTCAATGGCAGTTTTTAATGATTTAAATTTCTTGTTAGAGATCTGATTGTCCCATAGCCTAAGTTTGGTTTGAAAGGTCCAAACATAATCATATAACTGTGTGTTGATTTGGTCCTTTACCTGAAGCAGCAAATTTAGTGAATTTAGGTGGTGTGTGATGTCAACCAAAAATCTGCTGCCCAGGACTTGTTATATAATTCTTTGATTATAACATTTTTTTTCATAACTAAAAATATTTCAATGCAGTATTTAAGCTCATAAAATCATTTTAAAACTTTGCCCTGATTTAATCATCTAACTTTGGAATGATATGATAGTGCTGTATTCTTCACCATTCTCCTCCGAAAAAGAAGTAAATTGATGATGGTTACTAGCATGAGCACAAATAACATTGACAGTTTGTATCACTATTTGCATGACACGGTCCTTATTTAATGTTTTTGCACACAAAGGTTCCTGATGTATGCAACAACGTAGAGCTGTAAAATTTTCAGCTGGCTTGGTCACTATGGTGAAGCTGATTTTTTATGGCTTGGATGCACACCTGCCATCCTGTGGCCACAATAAATTGATACTGTAGCTGCATCTCATTGGATTGGCAGTTGCTTCATACCAAGATATGCTAGTATTAATCATTTGCCCTGTTGTGGATGAGGGCCAACCCTGCCCTGATCTTCTCCTCACTATTCTGCTCTCTTGGAAGCAGTTCTTCAAATGATTTATTCTGCTTTGGGATGTTCCAAATGCCGCTGCCGCTGTCATCTGTCTGTATGGACAAATCATGTTGTAGAAACATTATCCAGTGAAGTTGCAATTGCAACTTTTTACTGAATGAAAATCATCCAGTAAATCCAATATATAAATATTTATAATGGGCCCCCATGATAATGGGCATGCTCTGCTAATTTACATATTCCAATATTTTAATTCTTCTTGCATATGCTTATACTATATTGCTAAGGTCTATTATACTTCCATGACCAGGATAAAACCCATAGAGGATTGATGGGGTGGATGAAGGGTACTCATAAGTTTGCTTTTTGAATATTTTAGGAGGTGTCCTAAAAACCTCCTTGATGATTACTAGTTAAGATCATTGGCTTCACCAGTAAATCCAAACATACCTTCACTCTGGTCTCTCATGATGACTTTATGCCAATTACGCCATTTAGTTGACTCAGATGAGTTCAGATGAGGAATCTTCAGAAGAACTAGGACCATGCACAAGTAGATGTGTGGATTTTTTTTTTTGTAGAAGACTCATCTGTTTGATTACACAGACGAAAGCTCAGTTGCTGGGATTCAGACTGCAGTAATGGAATCTTATAGAACCTCGCATCATGGTATCTTTTTATAGAAAACCTTAGTCTGACAACTTGGTATTCTGGTCCCAGATTAATGGAAGACTTCAAGCTGAGTACTTGGTTGATTCATTAGAAGTCAGACTGAAAGCTGTCTTTTTATGCAAATGAAAATAAGTATTCATCTCTACCTTTAGCCCACTCAGGTCACATTTGAAAGAGATTTACAAAAATGAAAATTACTTTTGGAAAAAATAAGATATCTTGAAAATATTATGGTACATTTGTGCTGACCTATAAAAATAATAACAATTAGTTACAAAGAGAATACACAAAATACTTCTTCTTTTTATATGCATCTGAGGGTCAAGGTAAAGAGCGACATTATGAAACCATAGAATTGCTACTCCATTCTGTTGAGAGGAATATTTCAAATCCTTTTTGTGAAAATATCCAACATTAATAATTTGCTGCCTTCACATATTAAACTTGACTTGGTCAAGATATTCATAAAGGAACCGAAGAAAGGAGAAGCATTTTTGTACTCAAATCAGAAATTTCATTTTCTAAGTAAAGCTAAAATTAAAGAAGATTCATTTGTTTTACGATCTCAGATCAGAGACTTATTCTAAAGCAGAAATTTCTGCCAAAATTTAGATTGCAAAGAAACAAAAGCATGGAGTTTTCAGCAGTGTCTTATCATACTTTTTTTTTTAGAAAAAAAAAAAAAAGGCTTGAGTTAGGCTCACCTTATAGGTGAGTTGATATATCATATAAAGCAATGGGACGTAACATTTCACTGAGACTTTATTTCTACATTTCCATCTAGACTTCTTTCAGGAAGCTCTTAGCAACTAACATATTCCAAAAGCATATTTTGACAATAGAGAATAGACAGAGAAGGAGATGGAATGCTTGCATTCTAGCAGATTACTGCTGGATTCTTATCCTTGAAACATCAATTAAACACTATAAAAGACAGAAGATAGTTGTTATGTTAAATTAAGTAGTTTTGTATGGAATTATTTTATGAATATTATGATGTAATATATAAGCATATATGTCAGACTTATGTAATCATTTACTATAGTACTTTGTTAAGATATTAAAATGTTTTAAAAACTTTAACATGTGTTTAAAAGTTTCATAAAATAATGAAAAAAAGGCCAAAAGGCCAACACACAAGCTTAAAAAACACTAAATATTAAAAAATCCAGACACCGTTTCGTCCATGCCACCGGACTTTTTCAATGTGAAAACAAAACAAAATGGCATCTGGTTTTTTTAATATTTAGTGTTTTTTTTTTGTTTTTTTTTTAAGCTTGTGTGTTGGCCTTTTTTATTTATATTAAAATGTTATTAACAGTTTTATGCTTGCTTTTTTTTTTTTGTAATAAAAATTTGTATACTTTGAGTTATTTTGCTATGTAATAATCTTTATTCCAGAAGAGGTTAAAATTAAGTAAAAAAAATACAAACTTTATTTCAGACATAGTGTAGTGAAGATGATTGAGGGTAATTTCTCATCACCTGTTACTTCAATGCGAAATACAATGCATGGCATTCGGCGGGGAGCAAGCCTGGATGTTTCAAGTAAACGCAATTTGTTTCAACGTCAGACTTCTATTGATGACATAGAAAGAGAAACTTGTAAATTAGAGCCAAAAGAAGAAGGAAGAATCTTTATCTTAACAGATGAAGTAAGTAATATTTAATGATACCCTTTTATATTTAATGATAAAGACATGAAAGTTTTTAAAAGCAAATAAATGATAGTTAGAAATACTAAAAAGATATAAATCATAATCAGGAGTGAAATTAAGCTACACTTTTAGAAAAAGAACAAAGCAGTGGTAAAGAAAGAAGTTATTGTACTGGAAAAATGCTGTCATTACATTAAAAAAATAAAGAGCTGATGGAAAGAACATTAAAACATTCCTCACTATCAGCCAAGAATAGGAATGAAATATCTATGTCCAAGAAGCTACACTGTGCATTTCTTATGATTTCTGTGATTGACTAGAGCAATTCCATTGCAATTGACACATTAATTAGAGCTTTAATTATTATTTTTTCTTAAATGACAGTCTTATATACAGTTTCTGTTCCTTTTTAAATTGATGAATAACATTCATAAAGTAATTTAGCAGATAGAAACTGAAAAAAATTTACAATATTCAAGCGCCTCACTCTTTTCAAAGAAATATGGAACAGCTTTTTATATTCACTGTATTTCAGTTCAGTTTGATTTTTTTCCCCAGGTACCAGTTTGATTATTACAACAGCTGGTTTTAGATCACCAGTTTACTATCTGGTGTCCTTAACACCAATTGTGCCTACAGTTTAAAATTCTCAGTGAAAAATAAAAATATGCAATACTATATACTAAATAGTATTGCATGTATAAAATAGAATCATACATAGTGTGTCTGGGTGACATGACTAATCTACAGTTTTCTTTATTTGCTGCAAAATATTGCACTCTTTTATGTTGGTCTTAATGTGTAGTGTTCTGTTCAATTGATTAATTAATCCTGGAACCAGGCATTTTATTTGTCAGTGTAATATATAAAAGAAAGGAAAAAAATCCAGTCTGCAATAGCCCCAAGTTAATGGAGATTGTTAAGAATTGTACTTGCTCCATACAAGTCACAAGCAGTATTATGATGCAGTACATTTGCAGGGTGTGGAAGGACTTCTCAGAATGCAGAACTGACTGTTTTTAAAATAGTTGAGCTGAAGGAGCACCTAATATGACATAGATATACCTGATCAAATAACATTAAATTATTTTGATGTACTCTGATAAGCCAACTCTAGTTAGATAATGGCTAATATATAAAAAAAAATTGAATTCATTCAAAACAGATCTAATCTAGAATTTGAAGAGTTTGTTGCTGTTTAATAATAATAACAAAAAGCTGTTTTTTTAATTGCAATAGATGGTATTTGATCCATTACAGATTGGATGGGTTATTAAAGAACTTTGCAAGTGATTTCAACCATCTTGGGAAACTTCTTTTCTGAAGATTATTATTGAGAAGAAGCTGCTTTGCTTTGTGATAGAAATAATGACAAGTTCCAGCAATGCCTGAAGGAGTACCATTTATCTTAAGAGATTTGCTAAAAATTCATGAGAAGACATTGTTTTATTCAGTGATTGTGATATGATAGGATTAATGAAATATTTTGAAGATTAATTTTTTTCTTCTAAGTTTCAATTTTTTATTTCTAAAGTTTCATTTAATTATAGTTTTTAAGTTATTGCACTATTACTTCTTTTTTTTAGTTTTAAGGATTTGAATAACTTTAAAAATGGCAATAATTAATACTTTACATAATAATTGTAAATTATCATTATGTTTAATGAAAATGTTCTCAGCTTTTTCAAGGATAAATAAAATTGTATCAATCTCAAACGAAATAAAATCAAAACAGATTTCTAAAATGCAATTGATATGGACAAATGAGAATAATGAGACTAGTGTGAATGTTTTGTCCATGAATTATCAGCCTTTTATTTATATTTAATTTTACTGCATTCTTAAAACTTAAATTGCTCCAATAAAACGATCAGTATTTTTTTTTTTAAAGTTATTCAATAATTTCCATGCACATTATTCTTCAGTTTTAAATATTTTCTTTTTTTTGTTTTGTGCATAAAATATATTACCTAGAATTCTTTTTTATTTGCTTTTAATTTTTATTATTATATTTATTTGTTTTCTCTCTCTCTCTTTCTTTTTTTTTCTTTTATTGTTTATGTTTTTTTGTTTTCAAAGAGTAAAACTCATCTGTTGAAAGAGCGTGAATTGTGGATCAGTGCCCCTCGAGATGATGATATCTGAGGTAGTTTGAGGATATTTATATCAACTAACATAGTCTTATTTTTTTATATTATTTCTTCTAACCATTTACTATTAAGATTCATACAAGCAATTAGTGTTTTCAATTTTGCTTACAATCTTTAATATTCTTACTTTGGATAGACAATGTTAGTTCTGGGTTTTGTTTTATATGCCAACAACCTTTGCCTGGTTTTCTTTTTTTTCCCATTTTAATCTCATCTCATAAAAGAAGGCATTGCCATTATTTTGTTAAAACAATAATATTTTATAGTTATGTTCTGTGAATTTTTAAGTTCTATAATTTTCTTCTCTGTTACTAAGTTATTATCTTTTACATTTTGCATCCTTTTCTTTTACAAAGTTTCCCTGTACGACTACATTTTACCCAAAGATCGAGTCATCAAAACTTGACAACTCTTGATGCTTTCTGTTATCTTCTCTCTGTAGGAAATGGGAGCTTCATATTTCCTTCTGTTGTTTATGCTAAATGTTGCACTTAATGAATATGCTTTAGATGCTTCTTGTTATAAATACTAATACTTTGCTTACACCTAATATCAATAGTATTTTACTAAATTAAGCTAAAATTTTACTAAAAATACAATAGTATTTTACCTTTATTCTTCATATTATTTCACACCTTAAGTTTAGACACTGATATTCATCCTCCATTTAACTAGCATTGCACATCTAGTAACTAATTTATTTTTAAGTTTATTCTTTTTATTTGCTATAGAGAAATATTTCAGTGAAGACAGTCATTGGGTAAGGTGTGTGTGTATATAATTCTTACATTTCATAACACAGCATCTTGGAATTTGAAGGGATTTTCATAGTAAATGAAAATAAACTCAGATTCACAGATACAATGAAACCAAAATAAAATGTAATAGATGTTAAAATGTTAAGTTTATTGAGATATATATGGTCTCTATGTAAATAAGGACTCTTTTTTAAGTAAAGACTGCAAGTTTCGGTTTTTGGCTAGCATTCTTTTCTTTGCAGAATGTTCTAATCAAAGAAGGATTAGAACATTCATTCTGTCATTCATTAGAAGTAGACTTTTATCATAGAAAAGAATGAGTTGAATAAATTACAGA
>JAFIDM010125306.1:39296-109923 GCA_023159025.1 Thereuonema tuberculata | reverse complement strand
CTTTTAATAAACAGATGAACGACAAAGCGGATCTTCCAATTTGAGAAAGTAAAACTTTTAAAATTGATGTTGAAAACATAAGGAAATGGAATAAGCATGCCAGTTGGTTGGATTCTTTGAGTATTTACATGAACAAAGTTAATAGGAACTGAATAAACATTTTGATTCAACTTATGAAACTAAGGAAGAAATAAAAGTTATACATAAATTCAATAATTAAAAAATGATAAAATATATCAAGGTTAACAACAAACAGTTTCAAATTATCATTCTTAAGATTGAAACCGTCGGTTTTTATCTTGCTGTATTTAGTAATTTTTCATATTTGACTATATATATATATATATATATATACATATATATCCACTTTTCTTTATTCCTTTTAAATTTTAATTTTAATAGTGCACGTTCATCCTCGATGTATGATAACAAGGATAAAACCATCATGAGATAATTCGACTTTTTAAGTTCATCAGTAAAATGCTACCGGTATATCATCATTAAACAACGAAGAATGAATTCTAAAAGAAATCTTATTCTGTTGCTGTTTTATTTTATTTATAAAATTTTAATTTAATATTCGTTCTTTACTATTTTCTTTTATTTCTTTTTATCAAGAAAAACAGATAAAACCTATAAATACAACAATAAAGTAATGACAATTTCTTTTAAATTTACAAGATATAAATAGATTCGGAGAACTTTAACTGAAGCTAATCTGTTGTTGTCGTAAGGCATCACTCATATTGTTTCTGGACTGAGCAATTGTATGTTGATAGAATATTTTGCAGTGTACGTTCGTCTGCTAACAGTTAAAAAAAAATCCATTCAATCCAGTCCTTTTGAATCTTTCTGCACGATTTTTTTTACAAAAGATAATAAAGGTAGATTAATTTGAATATTTCTTGTAAAACCGCTCTGTGATTAGAAGTTGTTGCGGGTGGGGAAAAGTCAGATTAATGATAACCTTTCCTTTTCTTTAAAAGTTAGGCTAAACAGCAGCTCCATGTACATAAATATCGTACACAATTAATGTTGAAATTTTTTCTATGATATCATGTTGCTTATTGAATTTAGAAAAAAGTACGTTTATCGATGTAAAATACTGGGTAAAATAAGTTCAGGGAACAAATTCATGAAAAAGATATTCACATGAAACCATAAAACTAAACAAGGAAATAAATAAATGAACAAAGAAGTTTGATCAACAAAATATTGGTTTCTTCGTCTACCCTTTCTTCTTCTTTTAATTAATCGATTTCATTTGCTTAAGGCGGATTCCAATAGAATTGATCTTGTTGCTCTCTAGATGGCAACAAAATCTAATAGCGTAATAATATTAGCAGCCAATTAGCTTTGTCTTGTTCAGATACGAGTCATTCGAACAACCCATTGCATTATGGGAAACAAAAATAAACTGAACAATCCCTTTTCTGTGTAAGATATTGCGTCTATAGACTTCTGTCTTATGAAATATGTTACCATTTTTAAAGTGTGATATTTGTAGTAAGATATGATATGTTTGAAAGTGGGAAGTGTATCTAAAACTTACAGTGTGTAAAAAGTATAACAATTTTATTTAAAAGTATATTTCTGAAACATTTTAAGACCATATTCAGTTTTTACAAAAAGAGGACACAGTCATTTTTCTATAATTTTTTTAGATTTTTTATTATTGCTATATAAGTAGCAAAAATAAATATCCTTTGAAAACCAAATTCTCAACATATCATTTAAAGTATAGGTAATCCAAAATTTGTCAATGGAATTTGTTTCATTTATTAATTAATTTATTAGTTTGTTTCATTAATTAATAAATGGATCAAATAATAATTCTATTTAGAAAATTAAACACTAAGTTTCGCTATGAAAGATCGTCTATTGAGAATCTGTAAGGCAGTGGTCCCCAATCTTTTTATCGCCGCGGACCGGTCAACGTTTGATAATTTTACCTCGGCCCTGGGGGGGAGGGGGAAAGACGTTGATTGTTTATCTCTTAAATTGTTTTGATTTAATAATTACAATTTAATTTTATTTAAACATGCCTTCAGAATAAAATAGTTATACCCGAAAATGAATATAAAGTGATTTAACATTTTAACTCACCAGAACGCTAAATCAACGAGAACCCTGAGCTTATTTCTCTGCAACGAGACGGTTCCATCTGGGGGTAATAAGAGACGATGACACCCGAAGTGTGTTGCTTATGTCCAGTTTATTCCGTTGTTTTGTTTCGGTTGCTGTCACTGCAGAAAACTCCGCTTCACACAGATAGGATGTCGGAAATGGCAATAGGGATTTAAGTGCTGTGATGGCAATCTCGGGGTATTCCGCCATGACTTTAATCCAGAACATCGGCAGAGTTGTTGTCTCGAACGTAGTTTCAAGGCCTCCGTCATTTGCCATCTCCAGCAGTTGATCTTCTTCTTGCACAAACAGGCTAGATTCGCCTGGTTTGTTGACAAATGGGTCGTGGATCCATTCCTTATCAGTTCGTGGGTCTTTTGTGGTTGGGAAGTTGCTCTTTTAAAAGCAAAGACAGGTGATCGTGCACCAACTGGGAGAATGAATGCTTAGGCCCAGTCTCGCCTAAAATCCCCGCTAATGTCTGAAACATGTCCAAAATGCCTCTGTTCACGAGCATTCCCCACAACCCCAGTTTGGCTTTAAATGCAGCGACTTTTGTCTGCCAACTTACTTTCCCCTGAAAGGACAGATTGAGTTCATTGAGTAGGCTGAATATGTCACACAGGCAAGCCAGTTTTGCGACCCATACCTTGTCACTGAAATGCGCTGCCAGCGGTGACTTCTTTTCTGAGAGAAATCTTTGCAATGGCTCTCGTAATTCAAATACTCTGGTTAGCGATTTTCTTCTGGATAAAAATCAATATGCTGTTGAATTCCGGTGCCAGTTTTCCGCTTGCCAGCATTTCTCTATGAATGATACAATGCATAGATGCACTCTCAGGTGCAATCTCCTTAATCCGAACAGTTAAGCCAGACAGTCGTCCGGTCATGGCAGCAGCTCCGTCTGTGCATATGCCGACACAAAAGGACCATTTTAGTTGTCCTGATATATAACCATCCAGTGACTTCAACAGTTCTGCTCCTGTGATGTTGGTTGGCAAAGATAGTGCACATAACAAATCCAAATGCACATCCTCCTGATAAAGATATCGCACGTAAACAAGTAGTATTGCCTTGTTGTCGATATATGTAGATTAGTCATCCTGAAGTGCTTACCACGGTGATGTATTAATCCTCTCCAACAATTGTGTCTCAATGTCTTCGGCTATTTCCTCAGTGCGCCTAGTCACAGTGCTAGCCAACAAAGGTACATTTTTCACAGCACTTTTTCACAGCAGCCTCTCCTAGAAGTTCAGGGCAAATGTCTTTAGAGGGCAAGATCAATTCTTCACCGATAGTGAATGGCTTTTTAACCTTAGCAATACGGTTAGGCACCAAATATGATGCTCTCAGTGCATTCTCATTTATTGATGTGGTGGCCTTCAGAAATTTCTTCTGTCCTTCATGTTCTAGTTTTTCTCTTTCAAAATACTCCAGGGGATTGTCTTTTTATCCAGGGTGCTTGGCGTTCAAGTGGCAAAGCAGTTTTGAAGGTTTCATTGCCTCATTAGAGAACCGGTCGTCGCAAAGTATGCAGAGCGGATTAGTGTGTGGGAATCACCTGTCCCGATAAATCCATATTTCAAGTTGACTCATGGTATTGTCTGTTAAAAATTTTATGTTTCTTTGATGTTGAAGGCTCTTCTTCTCTCTCTTCACTGGGCTGACATTGAATTGTTAAGAATTGTTAATCTAAGTTCTTTGCATTTTGCTAATGTTTTTATGTCTCCAGACGAAGGAACATATGAAACGTGCGAGAACCTAACAACCGATTTCTCTTTAGCTTCTGGCTGAATATTGTTGGCAAGGTTTAGTAGAAATCTGGGTTTCTTTGCCAGAATTTTCAGTGCCATATGTGTGGAGGAATCATCTTTTAGAGGCGATGACTTGGCAGCATCTCCTCCTCTAACTTTGTGACTTTGGCAAAATGCGTCTCACAGCTGACACTTGTCGTGTTTACGAAATTTTCAGTTTATCAGCTGCTTTAAAAAGTCAAAAGTTCAACTTTAAAAAGGTGGCAACGACCTGCAAAGATTTGTAAAATAACTCAAGAAATTTCTGAAAATAAATTAGCGTAAAGTTATCTTAAAACAGTTGTAAGATAATTCACAGAAATACAATTTGAAAATAGAAACGTTCATATGCTCTGTCTATTAGTCAATGATTTAAATTTTGAATTTACAGTTAGAATTGTAAACCTTTTTATAAAAAGTAAAACTAAAATCTACTTACTCAAAAACGGTTGTATTTGCAGTCAATTTTGATACCAAAAGAAGTAGACATTTTGATACGAAAAGAAATCCCCTGTCAACATTTAATATTAATTATTAAGATATTGTTATGTTTGCTAAGATGTTATTATCTGAAAATACAGTTGACTCGCGATAATCTGACAGTTACGGGACCGAAGGGGTGTCGGATTATCAAAAATGTCGGATTACCAAAGGTTGATTTTTTAAAACTGAATTTTGAAAATTTAATTTATGTATATACAGTACTGTATGTACTACAGTACCTACATTGTTACAATACATATTGAGTACATATTTTACGGCCATTGAGGATTTATAAAAATCCTCATTAGGCATAGTTTTACACAAATGAATACATATGTATGTAATACTAATTTATTACTGTATTTATGTCTTAAAAAAATAAAATTACAGTATATAATATAAAATAAATTTGATGTCTTAAAATAAGACATAAAATTATATTTTACATTATTTACTGTAATTTTATTTTTAAAATAAAAAATAAAAATACTTACATATGTATTTATGGCTTAAAAAAAATCTGTAATGGTTTTTTGTTTCTTCTTACGTAAAGAGTCTGTGATGGCTTTTTCTTGAAATCTCTTAACATTAAAATGTTCTCGTAGTCGAGTTCCCTCTCCTCACACCAACGAAACACAGTGTTTGCAGCCGACATAACTTCATCGCAAGTGATAGTGCCGGCCTCCGTGACCGCCTCAATCGGGTTGGTTTTCGAATCAACCTGCGTCGGACTGTCAAATGTCGGGATTATCGCGAGTCAACTGTATTCTTAAATTTTCTTCGATAACATCATTTTTATGTTAGAAACGAAGCAAAAATAACAAAAAACATCGTAGAAAGTTTTACTTGAGTTCCATAAAAATCCATATTTATAGTCACATATTAAACATACATCTAAAACACTTCTTAATATGCAATGGAGACAAAAACTCATTGCACAGAAAAAATATTAGATTGAAATTTTAAGAGGAAGTAGATACGTCAAAAATATGTCAAAGTCACTTGGTTAATAAATTTGAGAAATTAGTGGTTATATTATTTAAAAAGAAAATAAAAAGTAAAAAAAGTTCCTGTTGATTTTGGAATATAAACAAAAGAAATCAAGACCAAGTTACTCATTGCCTGTAAAATGCCATAAATATACACAGTTTATTTCTTATTAAAAATTGAAACTTAAAAGTTAAAAATTAATGCATGTTATTCAATATAGACTCTTTATTGATTTTGATACAAATCAGTTCATAGATGAGGATTTTAGGGTAATAAAAAAAGAAAAAAAAATCAAAAAAGGAGCTTAAGATAAAAATCACCTTTTGTTATAGGACAACGTCATGATTAAAAAAGAGAATTATTTAGAAACTCTGTTTGCTGGAGTTAGACTATCTGCTTCTTGAACAACTAAATGCAAATTGGCATTGCAATTTTGTTTCCTTGATAAATTTAGGTTAAGTAGTTTTGATTACATTAATCTCAGTTAAACCGCGGTTTCCACAATATTTTTATTTGATTTGTCATTTGAGAATATCGCCCACAACTGCACAGAAATTCAGAAAGTCTTCGGAACTATGGCTGACATCTCTTTAATAAAGTACTGTTAGGTAATCTTTAATTAATTTTAACTTTTAGTATCTTTCAGTAAACTACTTAGTTAAAATAACCATTCGTTACATTCGAGCAACAGACAAAGAAACTGTGATTAAATGGATTAACTTTTCTAGTAGAATTAATTCAAACTTACGCAATTAGGTTTCGTAAGTATCAAGTTTCTGTTGGGCGTCAGGTTAGGATGATAATAAATTTTGAAACGGTGGCAGCTATTCTAAATAATTTACAAGATTGCTTTTTTATTTAGTTATTTGGGCGGAAACGGAACTCATTTACTTAATTGCTGTTAAACAACCAAGCTCAAATGTCCACATTGTGGATTTTTTTTTTTTTTTTTTTTGTAAATTTTATAATTTTTAGTTTTAATCTACGAACTAACCTTAGGAATATTGCAGAGTATGAGGTTAAATATTAAAGTAAGGCAGTTGATAACGAGTATTTCAGAACGAGTACAAGTGACTTTCCAGTATCTTCGCAAGAGAAACATGTGTTGTTTCTTCTCATGAATGTTAGTAGAGAAACCGCTTAAACAGTGTTATTGACCAGTAAAAAGCACGTAACACTTACGGGTTTTCATTTTGTGGACAGTTTTTGGAATCTCTGAAATTACGCATTGTAATCTAAGCTACATTTTATTTAAACTTATTTAAAAGGGTCTCTGAAGTCCTTTTTTGCCTGAACGTAAAACCATCTTTGATAAAATTATCTTCTTAGTAAACTAGCCTAATATCCTTGATCTAACGCAGCCAAATCCTGGATCATTTTCGTCTGCTCCAGAATTACATATTACATTTTTCGGCAAAAAAAAAACTGTAACAAAGTTTATGTCGTTATTTTTATCTTTTTTCTTTCTTGTGGAGCTTTACCACGACTTTAGATATGTAAAGAGAAAAGATAAGAATTGGTAACAAAAAAAGGAAACTCTATTTCAAATATCAAAAGTACTTTTTCTTATTTTTTTAGATGTATGACAGAGGGCTGGCAAGGATCAAAACAGATGATCAGCAACATTTCTGTGAATGTCATCTTACATTGAACACTAATGAAAAAAAACAGCATCTTCTATCTCTGTCGACCATCGACCGTTTCTCCTAAAATGGCGGAATAGATAAAGCATATTCTTAACCTGTACAAACATGAGAAATGAAAATAGCCCCAAGCAGATTCAAAAATTTTATCATTATATACATTAATACAACAGAAAAATATTCAAAAATGCGGATATTAATTAAAATAGAAATATGAAGCATAAAAGAAACACATCAAAGGAAACCAACTTCAAATACTAGAAATTTTTTTTATGTGACTTCCAAACAGTTTTGCACGGATCAGTAGATTTGAAATAGATGTTCTGTTATTATCTGGAACAGCTGTGTATGAGAATCGTTAGTAAATTCCACAAAACTGCATAAATTAAAGAATGAATTGGTGAAATTCCTCGCTATTCACACCATTCACTCATACTGTTGTGCCATATTGAATTTGGAAACTAGTGGATTCTTGTCTTTGACTTTAAGATCTGCCGATAGAGCGGAAATAGGAAGATCTTTGCTGTATTCTCCTCTGCTTTTGATGTATCCAAGAAAGCTTTAAAGCAATTAAAGAAATACTATTAAATAGTACTTTTTTTAACAGTGTCAATTCCATCAAATGAAATACAATCTTTTCATGCATTTATTTTTCTCTTATTTTTCTCCACATAGTAGAAATCGAGTTTTCTTAATCTATTTTCCAGAATCCTTCGTGAAAAACAGGAATATAGAACGAAAGACTCACTGCAGTTCTAAAGAAAAATCTTCCTTGTTAGCAAGTAATTGCGGAGTTGAGGAGTTTGAGAGATTTTCTGTTTACATGCGTTTCAAGTCATTATCATGTCAGCTCTCTTCATTAAATACATTTCCTATTATTATTCATGGGTTCTTATTTAAATTTAAATAAGCTTACATGCCGTATAATTTATGATTTATTTGAGAAGCCCTCTAACTATTTGCAATCCTTTGTCTGTTGCTCTTCTGAAAAAGAACTGTTTCTATCACTTCTCCGTCATTTCGAAAATGAAGACTTTCCACTCAATTACTCGAGACAGCCGCAGGAAATGCTGCTCTGCCTTTGAATTTTGAGCGACAGTTTTCTCCTTAAGTTATAAATTAATCTGAATGAGGTGTGCAGAGTAGCAGTTAACCGTTACAAAGTCGAGGTTCAGGTGTTGCTTTCATTCGTGAAACGGTTCCTTTGTAAACCGAAATCTAATTAATTTCACGTCAGTAGAGTTGGTTTCACACAGGCCAGTAACTATGAAGTGCAGATTTGAAAATACACTCTCTGTTCCCGTTTATTTTTCAAAGTTTATTTATATAGTTAAAACACGGAAACTTTACTTTGCTTTAAATATTTGCATTAAAATTTATTTCAGTAAATAAGCTTTCATTGCCTCAAAAACATTCGCTTTTTAACTGAAATTTATGCATCAAATTGTAAATGTGGAAATATGAGTAATAATTAAACATTAAATAAGGTTTTCTTTAAATTCCCATCCTATTTATTTAAATACATTAAACAACTTAAGTCAGTCAATGTGATCTTATCCGTACATTGCATTAGAACTTAGCATTTCATAATTGAATTCTTGTAAATTAAATTTTATGCTTCGAAATTCTTTGTTATTTTTATTATACGAGTACACGGATATTAATGTTTAAAACAATCTAGTAAGTAGCAAATTTTCAAAATAATGTCAACCTGCTGCTTCTTTCTAAATATTAAATATTACTTGGAAATCTACAAGAATAGCAAATTAAGAAACAAAATAAATTGATAAAACCTTACTACAAGACTTGTATTTATTCCAAATATTGCAAGGACCTAACTTTTGTAGCAGAATATCTCAAGCTTAGGTCTTTAATCAAAACAGATTATAAATGTAGTTGAAATTATATCAAATAATTCTAAATTCCTCTTGTCATTACGTAATACTGTTGGATATTCTGTTAATGAAGAACTTGCAATAATTTATTAACTTGTGTCTCAAACAACACAATTCCAGTTCAATGCATCTAATGTTTTACTTGCATGTTTATCTATCAATGAGTGCTATTCTATTTCCTAAAGTTTTTAAGTAAATAATAAAATTTTAAATTTGTTTTCCACCAATTAGTAGCACAGATAAAATAACAATTCCAGTTCAATGCATCTAATGTTTTACTTGCATGTTTATCTATCAATGAGTGCTATTCTATTTCCTAAAGTTTTTAAGTAAATAATAAAATTTTAAATTTGTTTTCCACCAATTAGTAGCACAGATAAAATAAAATGCAGGAAGGATATCATCATTATAAACCCGTTTGCGAAGAAAAATGGCAAAAAAATATTCAATATGAAATACCTTCAATTAAAATTTGGCATTCTGGCAGAAGATTCACCAAACTACGTAAACTACGTAATTTGGTGCATACAAAATCTTAAACATGAGATTTACTAGAATAACATAGAAGGTTACTGTGCAAAAAATAATTCAAATGTTTATAAAGAGTTATTTTGAAATTCTAGGGTTTGTGCAATGTACCTAATGCCGCGGTATCAGTAGCATAATTCCCCCATTGGCCTTATCAAGATAAAAAAAAGTTATTTTGGCTAAACTGGATCTTTCTAATTATTTTTTACGTATTTATCCCTTATCAGTTCTTCATGAGAAGTTGCTGGATAATATTATAATGCAAATACTAATTCCAGCATTTTTATATAATCATATGCAAATGAAAAGATGACGATATATGATTTTATTGTTATTATTATTAAAAAATTATTAAATATTGAAGTGTTTTGATGAATCCAGGTTTGTTTATTTGTTACGTAATTTTCTACATTAATTAAAAATCTTGATCGTTTATCTGCTTAATCTTTTACAATGTTTAAACTGAGACTTCTAGAAAATTTAGACTTTATTCATAAACTTTTTCTAAGTTTGAGGATCAGTGCTTAGATGATAAAGATAGCTTAAGTTATGAAGACACGACAGAAACTTTGCACTTGGTTAGGACATGCACTTCTTCTCTTTTTAATATTTTATTGAATTTTCAGAATATATATATATATATATATATATATATATATATATATGTATATAAAATTTGCCGGACAGCTTTCTGAAATTTAAAAACCAAATTAATTTCAAAAAGCTGTTTCTGTGTAAGTATTAAGATTCGAAAATACATACACGTCATCAGCGGCACCTGGTGTTGAATTTTGAAACTAAGCTAAAAAAATTTTTTATAAATAACATAACAGCGCTTTATTACAAGAAAATAGCTCTCTTTTTCAATATTTTTTTAGGTTTTTTAAATTTATTTTATTTTTTTAAATTATCTTTTAAATTATATGCTTTTTTTGGCTGTATGTATAAAAATCTCTCACATATATATACATATAAAAATTATTTATTTTATACACATAAAAAAATTATTGATTTTACATAAAAAAAAAAAAAAAAAAAAAATATTCATTTTACATACATACATAAAAAATTTATTCATTTTACATACATACATAGAAAAATTATCCATTTCCCATACATACACAGAAAATTTCTTAAAACATACTACAAAATATTAAGAGCAAAAGATGACAGTTATCAATTCAAACTTAAAACTTCCTCAAATAGAGGATTTAATTCTAAGTTGTCATGAGATAACTTGAATGATCAAAATATAACAAGTCCTGTTTAGAAGATTAATGATTAAATAAAATAATGAATATATTTAATTTTATATTTTTTGTAGATTTGAAATTTAAATTTCTTTTGAAATCGAATAATATAAGTATTTAAAATTTTGTTAGGAAAATTATTATTTTTAAATTCATTAATTAGATAATTCAAATTATTCAAAAAATCATCTATTTTAGAGTTAATGGTAAGATATCGTCTTAACTCTTGTAAAAAGATATTTTGAAATAAATTAAAACTAACATTACTTGTAAATTTGTGAAATCTTTTTATTTTAAAAGGAAACAAAAATGTTTTGTTAAATAATTGTATATGAGGCATATACAATTAAAAATCCACCTAAATTAATTTAAAGATGGAATTTAATATAAAGATGAATGATTGTTGCAGGAAGCAGAGAAGATGATAATATCTTTTCTGTAAAATGAAATATAATCAGGAAGAAGGACTTTTAATAAAGATACTGAATAGTTTATTATTTTAAGAATAACATTAAGTATCAATAGATTATATAAGTAAAATAATTAATTGTGTAAGGTTATTTCCACATATCTAACTCTTCTCAGATGTTCTATGCTTGCATTGTATTTATAAATAATAAACGTTATGTTACATTTTGAAATCTTTTTCTTGGTTGAAAAAAAAAAAAAGTAGAACCTCCCCAACAATAGCGATTCGAGTATTTCCACTCCCTTCAATATTTTTCCAGCGATTAAAGAGATGCGATGAACCAAAATCAGTTTTGGCAATAAGTTGCTCTTCTTGTAAGGATTTCTTTTTCTTCGGTTCAAAGGAATCTTCATAAATGAAGGGCGAAGGGAAAATCGATCAGGATTTCAGAAGAACATTGATCTTATGGAAATGCCAAACATGCTAAAGATCACTGAATAAAAGAGACGAAGGAAATGCCCAAATACATAAAAGCTTAAAAACAAACAAATTTTATGAGAAAAAGGAAACCACAGAGTCGTGATTGAAACCAATAACTCTGTAAATAATGATTTGCCGAAATCAATATTGAACATCTAATTTTACTGAATGGAATAAAATAATTACGAATGTCAATATTGAAGACATATAATAAATATTGCTAATTCGTTGTCTGTTTTAGATAAATATTAGTCTATTAATAATTGGTATTTCTCTCAAAATCTTTCGGAAAGAATATTTTATTCAGCCTTTTCTTCATGTAGAAATTCGTAGTCGTAGTTAAGAAAAAAAATAGATATTAAATATTACTTATATTATCGGTGTAAGATACTAGATAATGAACCAAGTAATAATAAATGATGCTACCTTCAATTTATTACTAGATACTATTAATTTACAAAAATAATACTAGCATTGTTACGAAATTTTTTTAATTAATAATCGTCCAAAGTTACAGACATGACAGTGAACGAATGATTTATTTTTTTTACTTTTTTATTCCAATTTACACTACAAGGACCTCTAATCCTTCATTCAACTATATCCACTCTGGAGGGCAAGAGAGATATCCACAATGTCTTATTTCTTATTTTCATGTCATTTATGTAGTTGGAATCCAGTGCTTTTTGATATTTCGATTGCTGTCTCATGAAATGTGGATTACTGAAATTTTGCTCTTAATAAAGCTGTTACAGCACTATTTAAGAGAACGTAGGAGGAGCAGCTGCAGATGTCAGAGCAAGAATACGAAAGGCAAACGGGGCCTTCATTCAACTATATCCACTCTGGAGGGCAAGAGAGATATCCACAATGACTAAACTTCAAATATTCAGAACCAATGTGAAAGCAGTGCTATTGTACGGTTGCGAGACTTGGAAGGTCACCTCCAAAATTACCAGTTGCTTGCAAGTCTTTATTAATAGATGTCTCAGAAAAATTCTCCGAATCTTCTGGCCAGATGTGATATCAAATGAAGATCTTTGGAACCAAACAAGAGAGGAGCCCATCGCCATTCAAATGAAGAGAAGGAAACGTGGAAGACCAAAGATATCATGGAGAAGGACAGTGGAGAAAGAGGCCAAGATGGAGGGAAAGACGTTTGCAGAGTTGAAGGTCCTCGCTCGAAATAGAGTGCACTGGCGGAACTTCGTCGAAGCCCTATGCTCTGGATAAGAGCGAAAGGAAATGATTGATTGATTGAATTCCAAAGATTATATGCGAGATTTATCTGCAATAGTCAACATTCTTTTATTTACATTCAGTTTGTGAAAAGACAAAGAGCGATATATATATATCTTTGGTCTTCCACGTTTCCTTTTTCCCTCTGGATTCCAGAACAAAACTTGTCTCTCAACAGCATCCTGGCTTTTTCGGAGGGTATGACGAATCCACCTCCATTTCCTTCTCTTCATTTGAATGGCGATGGGCTCCTCTCTTGTTTGGTATATATATCCATTTGACTTTTGGATAGATATTTAGTTTTGTCTCAAATTTGACTTGTCATTTGATACTGTGGTTGTGGATGAATCCGTCAAGTGAATGCTCCATCTTCTCAAGTTTCCATCGATCCAACGAGAAGTTTCCTGATAACTTACATGCGCTGACGAGAATGGTCATAAGAAAAACGTTGGTTCATTGCTATTCATTGATCCATGGCACATGTAAATGTATAGCTTTAATATGACTTTTCATCTTTCCGCCGTCATATTACTTGTCCTCGAGATTTTTAACACTTCAGAACACAGACCAGTACACTTCTTGCTACACAGTTAGTTTGAAGATTACTGTACGTCAGTCATTTTCTTTTATTTTTTCAAGGTCAAGAAGCTGTTGGGCTTAAAGAGAAATACAGTGAAAGATTTTGCTTGGAGATATGTTTTACGCTGTCACTCTCATCTAAACGTGTAATAAAATATTTCCTGGAATTAATCTAGGCTTGCCGTTCACCAAAAGCGATTTGGTTTCCAGAAAATTCGTTTCATATTAATGGGTTAATGCCTACAGCAAAATGTCTGCCTTAGAGATTGTGTTAATATTCTGGAGTAGCCTAGGGATTGATAACCTTGCGAATGAAAATACCACGTGAGTCTTCTGCTTTCGCTTGGAAATGATATCATCCAAGCATTTAGGGCTTTTTGCGGTAAATTACCAAAGTCGTCTGTCATATGTGGTGCAACGAGACCGCGAATGATGTAAAAGATACTGTAATTGGTATTGGCATTCTTTGTTCTGTTAAAAATGCCGAAGGTGGTTTTATTATTTTATGATTGGAGGAGATTAGTAACATCAAAACCGATTCCAATTAAAATAATTACTTGAAATAAATCAACAGAAAGGATTATTTTTCTTCTTAGTCTTAAAACAAAGAAATAAAACATTGAGGATTATTTTAATTATAGATTTAGAATAAAAATGAAATCCACAAAACCTAAAATGAAGGTGAGGGTCCTACGAAAATTAATTTACTTAACAATAAATTAACAAACAACGACTTTGAAGGCTTGAGAATGAACAAACTTAAAAAAAAAATAAATGAATCAAAATGAACCAAAAAGATTCTGAAAACTTCTGCTCCGTATTTCTGCCGAACTTCCGAAGTACGAGGTGTAACTTTTTAGTTATGAGGAAATAAGGAGGAATTGAATTCCTAAATATTACATTTCCTCAAAGTACTTTAAATGTTTGAAAAGTTAAAGACGCACTTGATGACGCTTTTATGATTAAAAAGAAAGTCGAAAGTAATAAATGAATTATATATCTCATGTCATGACAAAGCTTAAAGGAATTCCTCCATGAGTTTTTACCTCACTTGTTAGGTTCTTTTTGCTTTTTCATTTGAATCTGGGGGCACGGCAGTGCCCCCGCCAAGACGAGCCGAAGGCAGGAAGGGCACTACGTACCTTTACTGGAAGAGTTTCGTCGTATTTTCGAACCCTCATAGCTTCGGCCTGGATAATACTAGAGAGCTCAAATTTTCAGGATAAGATGCAGTAAGCAGACTAATGAAATACGCTCAGTTTCATTTATTTAGCTTTTATACTTTGGATTTTATTAATACCTAAAATACGTCGATTTCGTCACTGACTCACTCAATCATGATCATCAAAACCTCTAGGGTACTTCTTGAAGTCCTAGAAAGCTGAAATTTGGTATGCAGGCTAGGATTAGCACACAAACAACAAAAAAATTAAGAAATCCGTAACTTTCACCTTCCAACCCCTCAAAAGGGGTGGGTCTGGTTATGTATTATCGAACCCTCATAGCTTCGGCCTGGATAATACTAGAGAGCTCAAATTTTCAGGATAAGATGCAGTTACGATACTAATGAAATACGCTAAGTTTCATTTATTTAGCTTTTATGCTTTGGATTTTATTAAGATCTGAAATGCGTCGTACCCTCAATGCTTCGGCCTAAATAATACTGTGTAATAATGTGATTTCTTACAAAAGTGCAAACAGCTTGTATATACAAGTTGACCAATAGAAAAACAGAAAAGTAGGGTATTGAAAAAAAAATCCATTTTTTAAATAATCTTAAAACTAAATTTAGTTGTAATAGATAATCCAACCCAAAACATTTCATGTAAAATAAGTTGCCAAGACTCACATGCTCATAACGCTTTCACTGTTAAAAAGTTATCAGATCTCATCTTACAAAAAGAAATGAAATCCCACCCAAAACATTTCATGTAAAATAAGGGGTTGCCAAGACTCGCATGCTCATAACGCTTTCACTGTTAAAAAGTTATCAGATCTCATCCTACAAAAAGAAATGAAATCCCACCCAAAACACTTCGTGTAAAATAAGTTACCAAGACTCACATGCTCATAATGCTTTCACTGTTAAAAACATATGAGATCTCATGTAGAGCCAAGCCCCTAACTCTACGAAACACTTCCAGTAAAGGTACGTAGTGCCCTTCCTGCCTTCGGCTCGTCTTGGCGGGGGCACTGCCGTGCCCCCAGATTCAAATGAAAAAGCAAAAAGAACCTAACAAGTGAGGTAAAAACTCATGGAGGAATTCCTTTAAGCTTTGTCATGACATGAGATATATAATTCATTTATTACTTTCGACTTTCTTTTTAATCATAAAAGCGTCATCAAGTGCGTCTTTAACTTTTCAAACATTTAAAGTACTTTGAGGAAATGTAATATTTAGGAATTCAATTCCTCCTTATTTCCTCATAACTAAAAAGTTACACCTCGTACTTCGGAAGTTCGGCAGAAATACGGAGCAGAAGTTTTCAGAATCTTTTTGGTTCATTTTGATTCATTTATTTTTTTTTTAAGTTTGTTCATTCTCAAGCCTTCAAAGTCGTTGTTTGTTAATTTATTGTTAAGTAAATTAATTTTCGTAGGACCCTCACCTTCATTTTAGGTTTTGTGGATTTCATTTTTATTCTAAATCTATAATTAAAATAATCCTCAATGTTTTATTTCTTTGTTTTAAGACTAAGAAGAAAAATAATCCTTTCTGTTGATTTATTTCAAGTAATTATTTTAATTGGAATCGGTTTTGATGTTACTAATCTCCTCCAATCATAAAATAATAAAACCACCTTCGGCATTTTTAACAGAACAAAGAATGCCAATACCAATTACAGTATCTTTTACATCATTCGCGGTCTCGTTGCACCACATATGACAGACGACTTTGGTAATTTACCGCAAAAAGCCCTAAATGCTTGGATGATATCATTTCCAAGCGAAAGCAGAAGACTCACGTGGTATTTTCATTCGCAAGGTTATCAATCCCTAGGCTACTCCAGAATATTAACACAATCTCTAAGGCAGACATTTTGCTGTAGGCATTAACCCATTAATATGAAACGAATTTTCTGGAAACCAAATCGCTTTTGGTGAACGGCAAGCCTAGATTAATTCCAGGAAATATTTTATTACACGTTTAGATGAGAGTGACAGCGTAAAACATATCTCCAAGCAAAATCTTTCACTGTATTTCTCTTTAAGCCCAACAGCTTCTTGACCTTGAAAAAATAAAAGAAAATGACTGACGTACAGTAATCTTCAAACTAACTGTGTAGCAAGAAGTGTACTGGTCTGTGTTCTGAAGTGTTAAAAATCTCGAGGACAAGTAATATGACGGCGGAAAGATGAAAAGTCATATTAAAGCTATACATTTACATGTGCCATGGATCAATGAATAGCAATGAACCAACGTTTTTCTTATGACCATTCTCGTCAGCGCATGTAAGTTATCAGGAAACTTCTCGTTGGATCGATGGAAACTTGAGAAGATGGAGCATTCACTTGACGGATTCATCCACAACCACAGTATCAAATGACAAGTCAAATTTGAGACAAAACTAAATATCTATCCAAAAGTCAAATGGATATATATACCAAACAAGAGAGGAGCCCATCGCCATTCAAATGAAGAGAAGGAAATGGAGGTGGATTCGTCATACCCTCCGAAAAAGCCAGGATGCTGTTGAGAGACAAGTTTTGTTCTGGAATCCAGAGGGAAAAAGGAAACGTGGAAGACCAAAGATATATATATATCGCTCTTTGTCTTTTCACAAACTGAATGTAAATAAAAGAATGTTGACTATTGCAGATAAATCTCGCATATAATCTTTGGAATTCAATCAATCAATCATTTCCTTTCGCTCTTATCCAGAGCATAGGGCTTCGACGAAGTTCCGCCAGTGCACTCTATTTCGAGCGAGGACCTTCAACTCTGCAAACGTCTTTCCCTCCATCTTGGCCTCTTTCTCCACTGTCCTTCTCCATGATATCTTTGGTCTTCCACGTTTCCTTCTCTTCATTTGAATGGCGATGGGCTCCTCTCTTGTTTGGTTCCAAAGATCTTCATTTGATATCACATCTGGCCAGAAGATTCGGAGAATTTTTCTGAGACATCTATTAATAAAGACTTGCAAGCAACTGGTAATTTTGGAGGTGACCTTCCAAGTCTCGCAACCGTACAATAGCACTGCTTTCACATTGGTTCTGAATATTTGAAGTTTAGTCATTGTGGATATCTCTCTTGCCCTCCAGAGTGGATATAGTTGAATGAAGGCCCCGTTTGCCTTTCGTATTCTTGCTCTGACATCTGCAGCTGCTCCTCCTACGTTCTCTTAAATAGTGCTGTAACAGCTTTATTAAGAGCAAAATTTCAGTAATCCACATTTCATGAGACAGCAATCGAAATATCAAAAAGCACTGGATTCCAACTACATAAATGACATGAAAATAAGAAATAAGACATTGTGGATATCTCTCTTGCCCTCCAGAGTGGATATAGTTGAATGAAGGATTAGAGGTCCTTGTAGTGTAAATTGGAATAAAAAAGTAAAAAAAATAAATCATTCGTTCACTGTCATGTCTGTAACTTTGGACGATTATTAATTAAAAAAATTTCGTAACAATGCTAGTATTATTTTTGTAAATTAATAGTATCTAGTAATAAATTGAAGGTAGCATCATTTATTATTACTTGGTTCATTATCTAGTATCTTACACCGATAATATAAGTAATATTTAATATCTATTTTTTTTCTTAACTACGACTACGAATTTCTACATGAAGAAAAGGCTGAATAAAATATTCTTTCCGAAAGATTTTGAGAGAAATACCAATTATTAATAGACTAATATTTATCTAAAACAGACAACGAATTAGCAATATTTATTATATGTCTTCAATATTGACATTCGTAATTATTTTATTCCATTCAGTAAAATTAGATGTTCAATATTGATTTCGGCAAATCATTATTTACAGAGTTATTGGTTTCAATCACGACTCTGTGGTTTCCTTTTTCTCATAAAATTTGTTTGTTTTTAAGCTTTTATGTATTTGGGCATTTCCTTCGTCTCTTTTATTCAGTGATCTTTAGCATGTTTGGCATTTCCATAAGATCAATGTTCTTCTGAAATCCTGATCGATTTTCCCTTCGCCCTTCATTTATGAAGATTCCTTTGAACCGAAGAAAAAGAAATCCTTACAAGAAGAGCAACTTATTGCCAAAACTGATTTTGGTTCATCGCATCTCTTTAATCGCTGGAAAAATATTGAAGGGAGTGGAAATACTCGAATCGCTATTGTTGGGGAGGTTCTACTTTTTTTTTTTTCAACCAAGAAAAAGATTTCAAAATGTAACATAACGTTTATTATTTATAAATACAATGCAAGCATAGAACATCTGAGAAGAGTTAGATATGTGGAAATAACCTTACACAATTAATTATTTTACTTATATAATCTATTGATACTTAATGTTATTCTTAAAATAATAAACTATTCAGTATCTTTATTAAAAGTCCTTCTTCCTGATTATATTTCATTTTACAGAAAAGATATTATCATCTTCTCTGCTTCCTGCAACAATCATTCATCTTTATATTAAATTCCATCTTTAAATTAATTTAGGTGGATTTTTTTTCATTGCATCTCTTTTAAGTCTCATTTAGCTGTTTAGATTTGCAAAACCTTCACGCCTCTGAGATGTCTTAACTGGTAGAAACAGCTTTCAAGAGGTAATGGTAAAGTTTCATAGAGAAAAATCTTGAGAAGATCTTTTTCAGGACGAAAAGAAATTTCTAAGATAGCGTTTGTAATTAAAATAAATTGTTGTTAATCGCTTAATATTGAGTTCCTCAAGTAAAACTAATTCACGAAACGAATAGGTTGCTTATTAAAAAAAAATAGTCAATACAATAATTAGAAATATACAACAGAATTTTCGTAAGCTGTTCTTCAAATACAATAATAACAATACTCCTGTAAAGCTAGGCGAACACGGAGCGATTTTATGGCAATATGATTGGGACAAGTTGGCCCAATTTGATTGCGGACAACTTTATCAAGCGCGAACACGTAGTTTCTCCTGAACCAATATTGCCCTGAATTTTTATGGTTACGGCGCCTCTCACTAGGGAGAGCTAAAGAGAAAGCGTGTTTTCGTACAGAATTGCTATAGTATTAAACGCCGTCCCTCTGTAGAAATCAATTACGATTCTTTCATTATCAATTGACAAAATGTTGTTGTTGGAATTATCTGTTTTGGGCCGACCCATTTTGCTGATTTTAAGCCTTGCTTCTCAAAGAAAATGGCCGGCGTGAGTGACTGAATTTCCGATGTTCAAAGTACCGCCTCCTTCGACGTCAGCATTGTCACGTGATGTCATCCGTTCATTTGATTCGCTTTCGTACCACCAATATTTTGAGCCAACTAATATTGGGCCAATATTGTTCCTTTGGTATCGACAATAAAACTGGGGCAATATTGTTCAGGTTGGGGCAATCAAATTGGGGCAAACGGTTGCCAGCAGTCAAATTGGGCCTGATTGTCCCAAAATATCGCCTCGTGTTCGGCCAGTATAAGGTAACAGAAATTACGATGTGACAATTCTAGCAATAATATCCTGACTTTGTACCAGATTATCTCATCCTATAGTAACCTCACTTTTCAGCAATCACTTGTCTAATACGATACATTAAAAAGTAAGAAACTGAATAAAGAATTTTGTACCTATGATACTCCCAAAACAACGAGCCAAGTCTTACTGTGAGTTAAATTAGATACTGTTCCGTAGGTACTGCTATTCATACGATATCGGATGATTTAAAATAAACAGAAAAAACTCTCTTACACCAATGAATTAAATCACTTCCAGCAGATACAACTAATGGACCTTTTATTCTGCGCCCATTTAATTAGTATGTGGCTGGCAAATGAATGACAATATGACTATTAATTTGTAATACTGAACTGTTGATATGACACATTTGAGAACTATCATGATTGTATTTTTTTTTATTTTCTTAAGGTGATTACAATTTCAGTCCTGTTAGGAACCGTTAGTTCCTATCAACAGGTGCTGTTTTATTACAGTGAATAAAATATTGAAAATATTTGTTTTTAAATAAACATTTTTGTATTTTGTATTTGCCAAAATGGTGTTTTAGATTTTTTTTTTTTTTTTTTTTGCATTTCATTATGAAACATTGTAAAATCTACAAAAAACTCTAAGCTATAAACTACTTATAACTATACTGATGAGATAAGCATAAATACATATAAAACATTCAACAAATAGATACATACAATACATTCACAGCTTCATAGTTTTGCTGTCGTTTACAAACCTTTACACATATACAACAATTATTTAATATACTATAACTAAAAGAAACAAAAACAAAAGCAATATATATCGTTTTAATATGGCTATTTGGGTCAAATAGCCAACGAGCAAAATGTACAGACATACAAATACCCAGACTAAACAAAACTTCTTCTTATTTTTTTTAATTTTTTTTTTAATTCTTATAATAATAATAATAATTTTATTATACTTGATATGGGTGTAATCCCTTTACAAGTGTGATTCGATTAGTGTTACATTTTCAATACTATTGTTTTTTAATAATTATATAAACGAAAAAGAAAAATGCTAATATTAATAATAATAACGATAACAATAATAATAATAACAGTAATAATAGAATAAGGGCTATTCTATAGAGACTTGGTTAATAAGAACGAGGCACGTCCATTTCGTGAGGTACCTGATAGTGAAGACATTAAATCTTTCTGGGAAGAGATTTGGTCCCAAGAAGACAATTATAATGATCAAGCTGCTTGGCTTTCAATGGTGGAGGACACGTTTCATGAAATTCCGTTAATGGAGCCAATACATGTTGAGCTTCGAGATGTCAAAGAGGCCATTAACAGGAGCAAAAATTGGGAAGCGCCAGGTGCTGATAACATTCAGAACTTTTGGTGGAAGAGATTTTCATCCGTTCATTCATTTATTCAGCAAGGTTTTAACGAGGATTATATCACCCAGAGAGCATGCCGAAATTTTTCACCACCGGGTTACTTCCTTCCTTTATAAATCTGGTGATCCAAAGAATGCTAAAAATTACAGACCTATCACATGTTTACCAACCATCTATAAATTACTCACTGCTATTTTTGCACAGAAAATTTATTCACACTGCCGCGAAAATGAACTCCTACCTTGGGAACAGGCAGTGTGTGCAAAAAACTCCTTTGGTTGTAAGCACCTATTAACTATTGATGCCATTTTGTTAAAGCAAGTGCAAGATAAACACCGCAACCTCTCAATTTGTTACATTGATTATAGAAAGGCTTTTGATTCGGTTCCGCACGATTGGTTAATTAAGGTCTTGGAAATTTACAAATGTGACCCATCTATAGTTAAATTCTTACTCTTATGTATGTCCAATTGATCTACGACTGTTAAACTAGGTAACACGTCTGTTCCTCATGTGAAAATAGCTAGGGGTATTTTCCAAGGGGACTCTTTCAGTCCGCTTTGGTTCTGCTTGGTCCTTGCTCCACTCTCTACTCTTCTAAATAAAACAACTGCTGGTTACAAGATGGATGTAAAGAATAAAGAGTGTCAAATTACCCATCTCATGTATTTGTACGATTTTAAGCTTTTTGGTGGAAACTCTTCCAAATTAAATAGCTTAATTGAAACAACAAAAATTTTTAGCATGGACATTAAAATGGAGTTTGGGTTTGACAAATGTGGAGTTGTTACGATTAAAAGAGGGAAGCAGGATAATTCTGGGAATTCGGCCACTTACACTCTAATTACGGTTTTAACATCACAAGATACTTATAAATATCTTGGTTTTGACCAAAATTCAAAATTTTGTCACACTAAATTGAAGGAGCATTTTAAGAAAACTTATATTGAACGACTCACCAAATTACTCAACACTAAGCTAAATTCTATAAATTTAATAAGGGCGATTAATAGTTGGGCTGTGCCTAAGTTAACCTGCAGTTTTGGAATCCTGAATTGGAGCAACTATGATCTTGAAGCCTTGGACAGAAAGAATAGGACATTACGTACCAAATTTCGAATGCATCATCCTAAATCCTCAGTTGACCGTCTGTACATACCACGAAGAGAGGGAGGTAGAGGATTATTAAACATTTCTAGATTATGCCAAGCACAAATACAAAAACTTAGAGACTATTTCTTAAAATCTACAAAGGTTTATCTCAATTGCATTGCGTCCATTGACAATAACTACACTCCTCTAAATTTATGTCAGATAAGAATGCCATACACTCCAGTTTCTCTTGGGGATATAATACATACCTGGAAAGGAAAAGATTTACATGGAAAATACCCTACAATGTTAAACGAAGAACAGGCGACTAAGAGTCATTCGATACAATACCTAACGAGTGGCTTCCTTCACCCAGAAACGGAAGGATTTATTAATACCATTCAAGATCAGGTGATAAGCACAAAAAACTATCAGAAGTTTATTACCGAAACATTGGACGACGACTCTTCCCGAAAATGCCATTCAGCTTCGGAAACTATACATCACATAATTGGAGGCTGCACGATGCTGGCAAATTCATATTATTTGAATCGACACAACCAATTTGCTAAAATTGTTCACCCGCAATTAGCTCTCAAATTTGGAATTTTAACTTCTACCCGCCATACTATAAGTACAAGCCGGATCCAGTTCTTGAAACAGAACGGTTTCTCCTCTACTGGGATAAACCGATTGTTACTGACAATGCTGTTGACTTCAATCGTCCGGATATTGTTTTGGTTGATAAAGTGGAGAAACAAACTTCAATAATTGACATTTCTGTCCCACTGTCCTAAAACATTTCCAGAACTGAAATTGAAAAATGTACAAAATATGAAAATCTGGCGATTGAAATACAGCGACTATGGAAGCAGCAACGAATTCAACAGTACCATTGGTGATATCGGCGACCGGAATTGTTTCAAAGATTTTTATTGATAATTTAGAAAAAATTGGACTGCAACAAAATCTTGTCAAAAATATTCAGAAAAGTGTATTATTACAAACGTGTCATATCACCCGTAGGTTTCTACAACAGATGGCTTGAGATGAATTTCTCCGCCTACAAGACTTCCGGACTTTGTCTGAGATAAACACATGTATAATAATAATAACAATAATAATAAAAATTATCTTACAAATCTTTTTTTTATTCTGCCTTCTCTATTTTCTCAAGAAACAATTTAATGTAATTTACATAAATTAATATTAATTCTGTTTTGATTTAACTGAATAATCAACCATTCACTCCTATTGGAAATTTTTTCAGTTTCTAACATTTTTCTTTCCTCCTTCATTTTTTCACATTCAAAAATTACATGATTCCAGTTTTCTAAATTATTGCAGCCTAACCTGCAACCTCTTTCTTCTCTAGCTAACCAATATTTACTCGAGTTCCAAATGTTACCACATCTAATTTTAATGTATATTTCTCTCCAATAGGAGTGGATAATGTTCTTATATAAATAACTGACCCCTTCAATTTGTACTTGTAAATTACAGGGTAATAATTGTTAAAATTTGATTTCTGTATTTTATTATAATTACATTGCATATTTACCTCAATCAATTTTTGAATAATTATTTTTTTACAATCAATCCAATAATTACACTCCATTATCTTATCTAATTCTATACCCAATCCTGCTTCATTAAATTTTTCTTCAGTCATCTTTATATAATTACATTTGTTCCCTGACTTTGCATCATCCACCATATTTTCTAAAATTAGTTTTGGCAATCTTTCTTCGTTATGTTTTACAACTTTTATTATATAATCTACGAGGTGCATTCAAGTTCTAACATCTCCGATTTTTTTTCTCAGCACTGGAAACAGATAGAAACATGCGGTTTGTTTTAAAATAAGCGGGCACTCTTTGTCATTGCGAGACAGAGATGGCAGCTTTGTACGTCAAACAGAACCTTAGCGGCAGCGTCGAGAGTGAGCGACAGTTTGCGGTACTGAAAATGGCGACGTTTTCATTACAAGATCAGCATGTTATCATTCGTTTTCTCCATTTGTGTGGTGTGACACCGATTGAAATTTATCGCCAGATGAGTGAGACAAGTGGTGAAGGTGTCACGGATGTGTCTATTGTGCGTGCGTGGGTGCGACAGTTCAAAGAAGGCAGAACGTCGTGTGACGAGACAACCATGACAATTTTGGCCTCGCAGAAACCTTTCTGACGACATGATGGAGCGAGTGGAGAAATTGGTTCCGGAGGATCGTCGAATGAGTGTGGAACAGATCTCTTTTTAACTTTCCACCCATCTATTTCCATACCATAACAAATGATACTTTTAACCATGCTTTTAAACATATATTTTATTTTTATCCAATCGTTTATTTTTGCTCTTTTGATTATTTTTATTAATTCCCAAGTGGCTGCTATTCCTTTATCTTTTCTGTATTTTATGTTTACTTTATTACTATTTTGTGAGGTAAACCACAAATATACCACTTAAATATTGATATTTATTTGTTACTTCGATCTCTTTATTATTCCATGCCCATTTTTCTAATTGAGCTCTCTTACCACCATTTCTGAAAATAATAATTTTTGTTTTCTCCAAGTTAATGTTTAAACAATATTCATTCACAAAATTCTCGTAAAGCTTTAATCATTCGGCTAAGTTCTACTTGTGTTTCTGCCAGTATAACCAAATCATCTGCGTACATAAGACTAAATATTCTCCCCTTTTTTAATTTGATACCTCCCCATCCCTCTTCTCTTAACTTTAATTCCAAATTAGTTATTAACACTGAAAATAAAATAGGGCTTAAACTACATCCTTGTCTTAATCCTTTTGTAAATAGATATCTCCCTCCCTTTTTTATTATTTCCCATAATTATTCTAGTATCCTCATATATGTTTTTTATAATTCTTAACATTTTTCCTTTTATCCCTACTTTAACTAATACTTTCATTAGTATATTTCTATCTACACCGTCAAAAGCTGTTTTAAAATCAATAAACATTGCAAGAAGTTTTTTCCTTTTAACCATTAATTTTAAGTCATTAAGAGCGTTTGAAACAAAGATGTTGTCATGAGTTGAATATTTTTTTCTAAAACCTGCCTGATTTTCAACAATTATGTTATTACATTCTAACCAATTCTCCAATCTATTTTTTATAATTTCTGTAAAAATTTTAAAAGATGTATTTAAAGATAAAGATGTATTAAAGAGTTATGCCTCTTTAATTTTTTGGTTCACTTTTATTTCCTTTTTTATACAAGGTATAATTTTTCCATTTCTCCAATTTTTTGGTATTTTTTCTCTTTTCCAAATCATCTTATACCAATTTAACATCCATTCTATCAAATTATTAGACGCATTAATAATCCATTCATTTCTAATTCCATCCGGACCGGGTGACTTATCTTTTTTTAAATTAATTACCACCATATTTAATTCATTTTTCTCAATTTGACTATCAAGGATATTGTAATCTATTCCTCTACTGATCGTTTCTATCCTTTCATACAATTCTTCTTGTATTAACCAGTTTGTGTTTTCCTTAAACCAGGAACCCTTTAGTAACTTAAGGAAATGGTATTCCATATCATAATTTTCCATGTAATCAAGATAATTTATAAATGAAGACCTATTTCTAAACTGTTTTATTAAATCCCAAAATTCTGTGCCCGTTTTTATTCTCCTAAATTTATTCATTAGATCTTCATTATATCTTATTTTTTTTTCTTTACAGATGTTTCTATATATTTTTTTATTTTCCAAATATTCCAATCTTAATACATCTTCATTGTATTTTCTAAAATTTCTAAGACTATACTTTACTTTCTTTTTTTTTTTTGTCCTTACATTCATTATCAAACCAACTTGTATTTCTATTTCTTGTGCTATTTTCTATTTCTTTAGTTTTAGTTATTCCTTTTTCTAATGTGTCTTTAAAAGTCTTATACATCTTATTGACATCTTCATTTTGCTTTAAACTTTCCATATGACTCTTTATTACTAATTTGTAAAATTCCCCATTTTCTTTGTTAAAACATACGTCCAATTTATTTGTTGTTTTAATTTCTTTTTTCTTTTCAATTTGTAATTTGTATTTTTTATTACATTCGGCATATGATCTGAAACCCCTGATTCTAATATTTCAAAAATAAAAAATTTTTCTAGAACTTTTTCATTAACAAAAATAAAATCTATTTCGGAACAACCTTGGCTTCCGATAAAGGTCCAATTTCCCTCTAAATCATTTTCTTTATTTCCATTTAAAATTTCTAAATTATATTCTCTAACCCAATTTATCAATATTTCTTCATTTTTATTCACGATTTCATCCTTTGAATTTCTTTCATACATTTCTGTTTCGTTATAGTTATTACATACACTATTCAATTTCCCTATTCTACTATTAAAATCAACAATTAAAATAACATTATCATTTTTTACTTGTGATTGGAAAATGTTGTTTCCTATTCTGCTTAATAACCTTTCTATATTTTTATTGTACCCAGCTACTATTTGATATTTTTCTTTTTTATATCGTAAACAGACCGCAATTCCATCTTCAATACAGTTAAAATTTATATCCTCTATTTCCATATTCTTTTTCCATCCTATACTTATCCCTCCTAAAGGTCTCCCTTTTTTATTTTATTTCAATGCAAATTTATGATACCAATTGAAATTACCTTTTTTATCTAGCTTGTGTACAAATTTTTCATTTACGCACCAAGTTTCTACTAAAATAATAACTTCATATTTTTTTATAATTTCCCAAATTTCTATATTTTTTCTGTCATTTATCCCATTTACATTCCAAGATATTATTTCAAATATACTTTTGCTTTTATTTTTTTTGCTCTTACTCTCTATTTCTTCTTTTTTCTTTTCATGACTTTGTTTTTTATTTACATTTACTATTCCTGCCCCTTTTTTTCCAGCAGAATTTTTCTTTCTCTGTTTCGGGGATGTTAATATCTCTCCCTCTTCTACATTCACATGATTTTTAAACTTCCCTTTTACTTCATTTAGTTTTTTTGATAACCTATATATTGATTAATTTTTTTCATTACCAGTCCCTTCATTCATATCTTCTTTCATTAATTTTTTTCATTACCAGTCCCTTCATTCATACCTTCTTTCATTAATTGCTCATAAGATTTTAATTTACCATTTATTTTGAGCTTATTATACTGTAAACTTGCTTTGTTGCCTAGTTTTTTTTCGTTATTCATTATTTCTACTAACTTTCTTCTGATTTGTCTAGTTTCGAAAGAGAAGTCTTCATCAATGTATACCTTTGAACCTCTTAGCTTATTTCTTAAACTTAATATCTCTTCTTTAATTTTCCAATCATAGAATTTGATGATAATAGGTCTATTTTTGCCTTGGCTAAATTTACCTAACCTATGAGCTCTCTCTACTTTATCTATCTGTATACCTAATCTTTCCGAGCAAATATTTTTAATTAATTGCTCTGACTTATTCCATGCTTCCCCCCTCTCGTCAACAATGCCATGGAAAATCAAATTGTTCCTTCTTGCTCTATTCTTCATGTTAATTAGCTTTTCTTTCATATTAATTATTTGTAAATTCATATCCATTAGTTCTTCTTCTTTTTCTTTTTCTCTTTGTTTTACTTCCTTTAATTCACTTTCTAGGTTTTCTATCTTATTTCTATATAATTCATTTTCTAATTTTATTACATTAATTAGCTTTGTTTCTACTTTCATAATTGTTATGTCTTTTTTCAGTTCATGTAATAATTCTATAATGTTATTCATATCTCTTACCTCTTCTTTTTCCATAGCACTATTACTGGCACTTGTTGCTTCTAAATTCACATTTATATTCCCTTCTGTTTCTTCTGTAGATAACTTGTGTTTTTTACTTTTTGGTGACCTTGGTAGAGTATTTTTTGCTTTAAAAGCTTTCATTTCTTGCCTTTTCTTTTCTATTAGTTCATTTTCCTCTTTACGCTGTCTTAGCCTTTGGATATTTACAGATCCTGTACTGTTCGATCTTCCTCTAAAGTTATCGAGACTTTCTGATATTTCCTGCATATTTTCTTTTTTTTTCCCCCTGTAATTGCAGTGGAAATTCCTTCCTTTACCGCTTTATAGACATGGAAAATTCCACCACTGTTCCGTTTGTCGGGCTAGTCCACTCGTGCCTTCTTTCTTCTATTAGTCAATTAACTTTCTTATTCTATAACTTACTAAAACAGTTTTATATCCTTTTACTGCAAATAGCAGATTAATATCACACTTTAACAAATACGTATCGACTGCAATACCAAACACATCTAATCCACTTTGCAAACTTCAAACTAGGAGCTCCAACCGCCACGTCCTTCCCCACCGGCTCCAACCAATCGAATCCCCTTTTTTAATTCTTTATATATTCAATAATCCAATTTCTTATGTCTTTTTTGACTGCAGAAATTATGTCTTTGTTTGAAAGCGTTTTTAGATCAAACTCATTATACATCTTTTCTAGTATATAATTTATAATTCTTTCACCATACTTATTATTAATGAATGGATACTCTATGTTAATTTTTTTCTTGTTCTTAGATTGTAATTTGTTGGTTGCTTGTTTAAATTATTATCTGTGATTTTGTAGAAATGGTTATAATAGAATTTTTGTGATGCATTGAGTAGTTTATATTTTTTTATCTGCTCTATTCTTTTTTCTTTATTATTCCAGATTTTTGGTGAGAGTAAGAATTTGAAAATTTTTTTCTGTATTTTGTTTATTTTATTGACGTTTCTATTATTAGTGTTTGCCCAAATGACGTTTGCGTAATTTATATTTGAGTCTATAAGTGCATAGTATATTAGAATTTTAATATTTGTTGGTAAAACGTTTCTTATATGATAAAAAATATATAAGGAGTTTAGTTTATTGCATATTGTATTTATATGAAGGCCATGTGAAGGCGTTGTTAATTGTTATCCCTAAATATTTTATTGTCTTGACATTTTGCACTTTAAAGCAATTGTTACAGTTTTTGTTTTTGTGTAAGCAGTGGTGTTTGTAATAAAAAATTTGTGGTTCTGATTTAGGCAGTTGTTTTTTTGGATAAATGCATAGAAGTTTTGTTTTTTTCTCATTTATTGTTACTTTGTTGTCATGTGTCCATTTTTGTAATTCAGTGAAGTCACTTTGTAGTTTTTCTTGATTTATTATCTCATTTTTAGCTGCTGTGTATATTAGAATATCGTCTGCGTATATATATATTTTGCAATGTTTTATTCTTTCGAATATGTCATTTATATAAAGGATAAACAAAAGTGGTCCTAAATTTGAGCCTTGAGGCACATCTGCCTTTATTTCTTTTTTGTTACTTTTTTTACCTTCAATCGATACACAGATCTTTCTGTTTATAAAATAATCTTTTATTACTTCCAATACAATACCCCTGATTCCCAATCTATTCAATTTCTCGAAAAGAATCTGTAGATCAATAGAATCAAATGCTTTACTCAGATCTATTGATATTAGAAGAATGAATTTATCTTTATTCAGGCTGTCATTGATATTGTTGCTTAGTTGTTCGAGTAAGGTTTTTGTACTTTTGTTTTTTTGATATGCATATTGTTCTGTGTTTATTATATTATATTTTCCTAGATAAGTGGTCAATTTTAAAGAAACATAATTTTCTATTATTTTTCCGATTACTGGTTGTATGGAGATAGGTCTGTAATTTGTAAGGTTTTTGTAGTCATCGCATTTAAATATTGGAATAATTTTAGCAATTTTTAAGTCTGTTCGGTATTTTCCCTTTGATATAATGTTTTTGATGATCATAGTTATTACATGAGAAAATAGCATATTGTTTTGTTTTATTGTTGTTATATTTAAATTGTCAATGCCCATTGATTTTTTGTTTTTCATGTTTGTTATTATATTACTTATTTCACTTATTGTCGGTTCTTTAGAACCATTGTGTTGCTGATCATGTTTGTGGAGTCTGTGGGTGTAAATAGCTTTGAACAGTTTATGTGATTATTTGATATTGTTTTGCTGTAGTGTGTACAGAATTTATTTGCTAATATTTTTTCTCGTTTGTCTCCTTCCATGGAATTTATAAGGCTTTTTATTTGTTCGTTTGAGCTTTTCTGTTTTTTTCTTGCCTAGTATTTTATTTATTTCATCCCATTGTTTTTTCGTGGTATTACATTCATTTTTGAATCTGTTTTTATAATAACCTTTTTTTGCCTTTTTTATTATTGTTTTTAATTTGTTTCTAAATTTTTTATAGTTGTTCATATGATTTGTATTTGTTGGGTTATTTTTGTGCATTCTAAATAACATATCTTTTTTATTTATTTCATTTATTATGTCAGTTGTAATCCAGTCTTTTTCTTTTCTTTTTAAGTACTTTTCCTGTTTTCTTTTATTGTTAATTTTCGTGAATTTTGTTTTGTTGACCACATTGATTAGTTCTTTATAGATTAGATTTGGATCTGTTAATTTTTCATTTTCCACTCTTATTATTAGATTACTGATTTTTTCGTTTAATTTTTCTGCATTGATGCAGCATTTATTTCTATTATTTCCCATTTCTTGAGGTTTTATATCTTTATTTTTGAGATAGTTTGTTAGCTCCAGAATTATTATATACTGATCTCAGATTCGTTCTTTACATATTATTCCTTGGGTTTCGATATCATGTTTATTTATGAAGATATGATCTATATTTGTTTTCGTATTTCCTTGAATTGTATGGTTGTTTCTTGTTGTTCCGTACAGACAATTTTTGAAACCATTATTGCACATCAGTTTTAGGTATTTCAGTACTGCATTGTTTTTATTCATTTTGAAAAGATTTATATTTACGTCACCAATTAGTATAGATGGACAGTTGATCAATATTTTTTTCATTTTTAATACACAGATTCTCTAATTCTTCAGTAAATCTACCTTTCTTTGTGTTTGGTGGTTTATTTGAAAATCCTACTAATAAATTTTCGAAGAAAGTTGTGTCGTTTTCAATGTTTAAGGGTATCAAGTTTTTTTTTAAAGAAGATAATTTATTTGCATTTCTCCTCCTTTTTTGCATTTCTTAATTTTGCAATCATCTTGAAATTTTCTATTTTGAACAGTTTTAATTCATTTTCTGTAAAATTTACTTCTGTTAATACTAAGATATCTATTAGATGATTGATATTTTTAATTTTAATTAACAGCAAATTTTTTTCTGTCATTGATCTTATATTCAAGTGTAATACAGAAAATTTTATATTTTGATTGTCTTCGTTTGAAGATATATTATGGACTCTTTTTCCCAATGATTCAAAGTATTAATCTTTTTTTGTTTTTGGTTTGATAACAAAGTTTTCGAATTCAAAATCTGTCGCCATTTCTATAGTGGAAGTTATTTTTAATTGCCTCTTAGAGCATTAATTCATTTTCTCTAAGTCAGATCTTGTTGTAATTTTGACTCTTCTGATTTTCTTGCGAAAATTTTATCATCTTTCATACACATGAATTTGTATAGTCTTTCTTTTGCCCTACATTTGGTTTGCCAGAATAGATTTTTTTTCTTTGTTGTAACATTGTCATTCATGTATAACTGTTGATTGTCGCCATCTCCTAATATGTCATCGTTGTTGCTTTTTATTTTTTTATTTTTCTCCATCCAGTCCCTTTTTGTTCGGTGATCTTTAAATTTTATAATAATTGAGTATGGTTTGACTTTATTTTTTGATGGAAATCGATGAATTTCATCAATTTCAATTATACTGTTTTGCAAGCCCAGTTTCACTTAATTTTTTTCACTACCTCCTGCAGATCTTCTCCCTTATTGTAATTTAGAGCATGTAATTCAATGTTCGATCTTTTGCTGTTTTGTTCTACTTCCTCGATTTTACACTCTAGCTCCTGGATTTTTTTTTCTCTTTCTTGGTTTTCATTTTGGAGCTTTAAGACTAATTAGGTATCAATCCACGGCACAAAGCTAAAGTTAGGATTCGCACCTTGAGTTGTCATCGGGCAGAGACTGGACGGACCGTTTCGTCCTCATTAGGACTCCTCAGCCAGCCAAACTTCCCTGATGACAACTCAGAAAGTGCGCGAGGTGTTACTATCCCGGTTCTCGCACCCGAGAATGGGACCTCCGACCGAAGAAATCCTAACCAAAAATTAAACAAGATATAAAATACAAAAGTTCCTTGACCTGCCTTCCGGCAAGCACAAAAGGAATTTAACGGCTGCATAAATTAAGTAAAATGTGCCTTGGATGATACCTAATTTTGAATTATTACGGCACGTTAAACTTCTTTTATCTTTAAGACTAATTTTTTTTTCTTTTTCTGTCTTCTTCCATACTTTTGTTTTTTTCTAGCAATTCCTTATATTTATTTGAAAGAAAGCTTATAGATGTTGTTATGTCATTCATCATTTTCTCCATCGAGTCTAGTTTTTGAATTTTGTCCTTCAAATCATCAATAGATAAAAACAAAGAAAAAAATCACTGTGAATGTTATTTATAAAAAAATCATGTTTCAAATGTCTTCCATTTTGTTTGATGCACAGCTCCTTCATGTTTCTAGCCATATTACGGAAAAATAGCTACTGCATCTTCTCTAATATCTGAATAATTTTTCTTTTCAGCTGCTGCGCCGAGGAAGAGGGGTTTTCCCGACACACCCACTCCTTCAGCATCCGGTGACTTTAGATCAGGAGAGTGGGAAGGTTACGGAAAATCAGTGAAACGTAGAACATCACTTCCGTACGTTTCCTCTAGAAATCTCGCGATGTAAGTGATCTGTCTAAAGAACTGGTTACAAAAAGAAAGGTTCCGTGCTCTGCAAAATCTTATTAAGTCGGCAGTGAAAGATGTCAGAACCTGACTGATTTAACTGTAATTGGACGTACGTTCTCCACAATGAACTAAGGCCCGATAACTCCATATCCTAATACAGCAAACCACACTGTCCCTTTTTTACTATGTAAGGATACTTTCTGCACTTCCTCCTGTCGCTGGAAGTTTGGGAATTTGTTGCTACGCCTGTTTACGTGACCTGATAGATGATAGTGGGTTTCGTTGTTGAATCAAATGTTGTCAATAAAGGACGGATTGCCATTCTGCAACCAAGAGCTATGGAATAGTACTGACACGTAGCAGTATAATCACTGATTTGCAATTGATGGGCTCCCTAAATCACATACTATAGACATTCAATGTTTTCAATATTTTTTTGAAGTGATCGTCGATTCATATGCAGCACTTCTCCGTTGACTTCGCCGTGGTGATTGCATAAATTGAATGAAAACATGTTCATGATTGTTCTTGGTGTCCATTGTTTTCACGACTTTTTTCTTGGTGCAATATACTTCGGTACTCTGAAACTTGGTTACAACATGTAGTATAACAGATTTATCAGGTACAAGGCTACCGATGCATTTTAATAAATTGCTCACACACAATGGTCTGTAAACTTGAACAATTTTGCCTTCCTCTTCCGCATAAGCAGAAATAATATTCCTTTAAATCTGGGGGCACGGCAGCGCCCCCGCCAAGACGAGCCGAAGGCAGGAAGGGCACTACGTAACTTTTCTGGAAGTGTTTCGTCGTATTTTCGAACCCTCATAGCTTCGGCCTAGATAATACTAGAGAGCTCAAATTTTCAGGATATGATGCAGTTACCAGACTAATGAAATACGCTCAGTTTCATTTATTTAGCTTTTATACTTTGGATTTTATTAATACCTAAAAAACGTCGATTTCGTCCCTCACTCACTGACTGACTGACTGACTGACTGATTCATGTTCATCAAAACCTCTAGGGTACTTCCTGAAGTCCTAGAAAGCTGAAATTTGGTATGCAGGTTAGGATTAGCACACAAACAACAAAGAAATTAAGAAATCCGTAACTTGCACATTCCAACCCCTCATAAAGGGGGGGGGGTCTGGTTATGTATTATCGAACCCTCATAGCTTCGGCCTGGATAATACTAGAGAGCTCAAATTTTCTGGATAAGATGCAGTTACCATACTAATGAAATACGCTAAGTTTCATTTATTAAGCTTTTATACTTTGGATTTTATTAAGATCTGAAATACGTCGTACCCTCAATGCTTCGGCCTAAATAATACTATGTAATAATGTGATATCTTACAAAAGTGCAAACAGCTTGTATATACAAGTTGACCAATAGAAAAACAGAAAAGTAGGGTATTGAAAAAAATCCATTTTCTAAATAATCTTAAAACTAAATTTAGTTGTAATAGATAAACCCACCAAAACATTTCATGTAAAATAAGTTGCCAAGACTCACACTGCTCATAACGCTTTCACTGTTAAAACGTTATCAGATCTCATCTTGCAAAAAGAAATGAAATCCCACCCAAAACATTTCATGTAAAATAAGGGGTTGCCAAGACTCGCATGCTCATAACGCCTTCACTGTTAAAAAGTTATCAGATCTCATCCTACAAAAAGAAATGAAATCCCACCCAAAACACTTCGTGTAAAATAAGTTGCGAAGACTCACTGCTCATAATGCTTTCACTGTTAAAAAGATATGAGATCTCATATAGAGCCAAGGCCCTAACTCTACGAGGCCTAACTCTACAAGCCCTAACTCTAAAAACCCTATATCTTGGTCAAAAAGTATGGCTTGGCCGTTTCATGGAACTATTTCATCTCACCCAAAACATTTCATGTAAACTACGTTGCCAAGATGCTCATAACGCTTTCACTGTTAAAAAGTTATCAGATTTCATATAGTGCCAAGCCCCTCACTATACATGCCTAACTTTAAAAACCCTACTATCTTGGTCAAAAAGTGTGCCTTGGCATACTCCATATCCTTTACATAACTCCATGGGATTGTCTGTGTGACAGCCACGAAACGGCCAAGACTTACTTTTTGACCAAGATATAGGGTTTTTAGAGTTATGGCTTGTAGAGTTAGGCCTCGTAGAATTAGGTGCTTGGCTCTACATGAGATCTCATATCTTTTTAACAGTGAAAGCATTATGAGCATGTGAGTTTTGGCAACCTATTTTACACGAAGTGTTTTGGGTGGGATTTCATTTCGTTTTGTAGGATGAGATCTGATAACTTTTTAACAGTGAAAGCGTTATAGCATGTGAGTCTTGGCAACTTATTTTACATGAAATGTTTTGGGTGGGATTATCTATTACAACTAAATTTAGTTTTAAGATTATTTAGAAAATGGATTTTTTTTTCAATACCCTACTTTTCTGTTTTTCTTTTGGTCAACTTGTATATACAAGCTGTTTGCACTTTTGTAAGATATCACATTATTACACAGTATTATTTAGGCCGAAGCATTGAGGGTACGACGTATTTCAGATCTTAATAAAATGCAAAGTATAAAAGCTAGATAAATGAAACTTAGCGTATTTCATTTGTATGGTAACTGCATCTTATCCAGAAAATTTGAGCTCTCTAGTATTATCCAGGCCGAAGCTATGAGGGTTCGATAATACATAACAACCCCCCCCCCCCTTTATGAGGGATTGGAATGTGCAAGTTACGAATTTCTTAATTTTTTTGTTGTTTGTATGCTAATCTTAACCTGCATACCAAATTTCAGCTTTCTAGGACTTCAGGAAGTACCCTAGAGGTTTTGATGATCATGAGTCAGTGAGTCAGTGACGGAATCGACGTATTTTAGGTATTAATAAAATACAAAGACTTATTTTACACGTAGTGTTTTGGGTGGGATAGATCTTTTCCGCAGTGGACAACATTAGTAATGCTGTTTATAACTGCGCAGTGCGTATGGACTATAGTATACGTCAACACCTATGACAAGACATTTGAGGATGTTCGCATATATAATCATAGCGTAGCCTGCTTTTACAGTTCTTTGTTTTTACAATGAACTTCCTTTTTTCCTCAATTTTGGAAATCCCACTATCCTTTGTACTATCTCTACATAGCAATTACTACCTCGATAAGCTGATCTGAGTGTTTGGGATACTTCGTACAGCTGCTGAGATCAATGAAACAGCGTCTGAGATAATAACTTGTAAACTTAGGACTTTTATTTGTTTTTATACTTAATCATTTCAGTATTTTTTAATGTACTACAGATTCACTGACAGTTTATATGTACACAGTTATTTATTTAAATTTGATTTTAATATGGATGGCAAAAACACTATATTTTATTGCTGTATCTTTATTTAAAAGTAAACCATCATTGGAAATTTGGTAAGAAAGATTATACACTAGTATTTTCTAGTTATACTTTAAATTCAAATAAACAACAATTATTATTTCGTTTTTAAGTTTTTCTGCGATTATTATGCATTTTCCTTACATGTCCACTGTAGAGGAGTTAATCTTCTAAAAAATCATTTATCCCTAATATGAATAAAACTTATATATTTTTATATATTTAAGACATTTATATATTTTTTCAGAATACAACCAATCTGAATGAAATAATGTAGCTATAACATATTATTGGATTTATAAGACAAAATACTTTTGGTAGAATAAGGCAGTGCTTTTAAATTGTATATGGTAGTCATACATTCAACAAAATCTTTCAGAAGCCGCCACCTTCTATTTAATATGCGAAGGTTTCTCTGGAAAATTAATTTGGTCGCATAAATTATAATAATTAACATTTCTAATGAAACTAATTTATTTGAAGCGTGTTAGCAGCAGAATGGATGGAACAACTCAAAAGATATCTCCAGACAATTCAAATCAAACAACAGTTAGGTTTGTGGTTAGATTACAAAAGCCCTAACATGATTTTCAAAATCGTGAATGGAGAAGCAAAGTCTGACGTTGGGAAGTTAAAGAGAAACAACGCAGAGAACCCTAACCCACTACTCAAAAATACCACGAAACTTATACCTATAAATACATCTTCCATAGAAATATGTTTCTTTTCTCAATATGTTATATTATTTCTCAATCTTTTTATTCAAATTGTATATTAACTTAGTTAGAAATTTACTTTCTTTCAGTTTTCTTTTACTTTTCTTAAAAAATAATAATAATATTAATCATATTTTTTTTGTCTTTTGATAAATTAAAACACAAATAAAATATATTAAGTACTGATAAATGCTACTTAAGGTAAAAAAAAAAAAAAAAATAGAATTTATTAATTGAAAACAGTTATTCCTGTATTTGCAATTCTAAAATTTTCACCAATACGTAGTTGAGATTTTTATATAGCACAGTAGAATATTTTTTATTGTTTTTGTAGTTTATTAATTAAAGTTAAGATCGTACAGTTTAACCAGACAGATAAAGACAAGAAATTATTTTCACTTTCGTCGGCAACTTTCAACAATGCATGAAAATAGATTTTCCTCAAAAAAGGTTAGGAGGGAAATAAAGACAACTGGAAAAAAGGTTAAATAAAAGGAAATAATTTCATAAAACAGATTCATGGGTTAGAGATGAAAGAACAAACAAAGATGAAGCAGCAAGTATATGAATGTCATTCAGTGTTTGTTCTAAAATATACAGTTAGTCGTATTATACAGCTTTTTATCAAAATTTTAAATTTTTGGCTGCATATTACTTCTGAGAGAAGAACAGTGGTGGAGAATTTACTCTAAGGTCATTGAAACGCCAGGAACCTTATCTTCCGCGACCCCAAGGACCACGTAGGCGTATAGTGGGCTACTTTAACTTTACTATGATATCAAGTTGCTAAGAAAATATTAAAGTTAAAGGTGTTACCATATTTCGGAAAACATTCTATTTTATTTGAATAATACACCCTTACTTTCTCCTTAATGTAATGCAGTATTTCTGCGTTATAGATTTTATACACAGAATAAATCATTAAAGGTGATATTTTTTCTATAAAAATTTATTATAAGTATATATAGTAATAGGAAAATAAAAAGTTAAAAAAGTTAAAGTTTTTTTTTTTTCTTTGATTGAACCAAGGATTTTTTTTCCCTTTCGAAATTTCTGTTCGTGCCCCACAGACAGCTCACTCAGCGGCATTTTTGGATTCTTTTCTTAAGACAGTCTCCTTTTCTTCTTAAAGTAGAACGCTTCTGATTAGATACTGAAGCGTTCGCCAAAAACTTTTGATGAATATCAAAGAACACAAAGTAGATCACCTGCTCTTTCCAAAGGGTGAAGAGTTTTTTTTTTTTTTTTAAACCTTCGAAAAAAGAATCTGCTCAACTGCATTCAGAATTTAGTCGAATTTTTTTCCCCTCTCTCTTTTATCCTTCGTCTTCTTTTTATTTTCTTTATTTAAAGGATTTTAGAGGCTGTCTTTCTTTCTTTCTTTCTTTTTTTTTTCTTTTTGCACGAAAGTTTTTTTTTTCTTTGGAAGTGATAGAAAAGAGATTCTTTGTCAAATTCCAAGTAAAAGAAATATCGGATTTTCAGTATTTTCAGTTCTAAGGTAAATGTAAGGGATTACAACAACAATTTTATGTTGTCTCAAACAGCATTTCTAATTAGTCGTTTCTAAATAGGTTAAATTAATAGATATTTTTTGTTTAAATATCGAACAAAGATATCATGCAAGAAGCATTTGATATCCACGAAAATCTTAATTAAAATTGATGAAATAGAATGTTTCAATTTTTTTATTTTATTTCAATCTGAAACACGTGAATTTCGTTTAACGATAGATTTAAAACATAAGATGTGATTACAGCGCTACAGATCTTTTCGAAATCTTGGAGCATTGTAATGATAAAAAACATTATGCCTAAACAGAAAGAAAGTTTCTATCGTAACTTAAATAAAAAAGTAATAATCGGAATTTTAACGTTAAATTGCATGTGAACTTTGTCCCAAATATGTAGCAATTAAGGTTGAAAAAATATGATGACATTTCTTCAACCACACGACCAGTAAGTTTTTCCTTGCTTATAAGTTATCAGTTCTCTGATCTCTGTCTGTTCGCCAAATGTAATCGAAATCCGTTGTGTTGTTTAGGAGAAGTGTATCAACCATGGTTTATTTACAGGGTCGCCTAAACAGGAGTTTTACTTCGCTTCTCTAAACAATTAGAAATTACAATTATTTACATTCAAAAGTCAAATATCAGCTATTTAGAATTAAAAATTTTAATTTAGGTTTTATTTGTTGTGGATTTATTATTATGATTTTCACAAGAAACATCTAAAGCAAAGCTCAGATCTTGTCAATAGATTTGAGTAATTTACAGAAGATGTGATTAATATATAGGGTATCTACAAATGATTGGAGTAGTTTTATGATTGTACTAAGGATGTGTTATTTAACATATCATCAAAAAAATTATACATAGACGGAGTTATACTAACGGTGCACATATCGAGCATCCTTAAAATGGAACAAAAACTTGGAGAGTTTCTCGAAGTTTTTGTTCCATTTTATAGATGCTCGATATGTGCACCGTTTGTGACTTTGAATACATTAACTGTGTAATCAAGTTCGTCCCACACTCGATGTACCATGCCACTGTCAATTCCAGCAGATTTGACAGGGGCAAGCATTGCAGATGCTAGTCCGCAGTTCTGGCAGATCAGCGAGTAATAGTGGCACAAACACTATCTTTCACATATCCCCATAAAAAAAGTCTCAAGGGGTTAAGTCAGGGGAGCGTGGAGGCCATGGTAGCAGTGTGTAATCATCATTCCCGGTACGACCAATCCATCGGTTTCGCAGTGTACAGTTCAAGAAGTCACGAACATCATGATGGAAATCTGGCGGTGCACCATCCTTTTGGAAGATGAAATCCATTCTGTCTATCTTCAGCTGTGGAATGAGCCGATTTTCCAGCATATCCAGATAAATGGGTTCTGTAATGGACTTCTCGATGAAGAAAAAGGGGCCGTAAATTTTAAGTTTGAGACCGCACAAAAAACATTGATTTTTGGAGTTCCCCGAATGTGCTCCACGGTAGCATGGGGATTGTTGGTTCGTACATTGTGTCTATTCACATTGCCATTTAGGAAAAATGCTGCCTCATCACTGAAAACGAGTTTATCACAGAACTCATCCTATTCCATAAGCTCTAGAAATCGTGCACAAAATTACACAGTTGATATATTCAGAGTCACTAGCGGTGCACATATCGAGCATCTTTAAAATGAATCAAAAACTTGGAGAGTTCTTCTATGTCTCTGTAAAATTTTTTTGATGATATTTTAAATAATACACCCACAGTATAATCATGAAACCACTCCAATCATTTGTAGACACCCTGTATAAAAAATATCGTTATTAAAAAAAATCATTATTGAAAAAATAATTGCAGGTAAAAACAGCAAAATTTCGCAATATGTTCATTATATAGTATTAGATTTTGAAATATATTTTGTTACAATGATATTTGTTAATTAAATATTATTGCTAAATTTTTAGTAATGTATATATCTCAAGTTTATTATTATTGTCATTATGTTATCCTTATGAATATATATATAGTAATTTGGGGAGAGACGTCACTCCGGTAGAGATGCCCCACCGTCTGTATTTCTTATTGCCAAGTGAACGGTAAGATAGCGTCAGAGCAGTATTTGTAGTCGCAAAACAAGAAAGCAATTCAGTGTTTGTGCGATGCAGCGATTAAACCCAAAAAAAGAATAAAAGGAGGTAAGTCTCCTTTTTTGAAGTAATGAATATTAAAAGCATATTGATTTAAAATTTCTGTGTATATAAGTAATTAATTAATTTCGATTGAGGATTTGTCTATGATCAGTTTACTGTGTAAGCAAGTTGCGTTGACCTTGATACACCTGCCATTAGCTTCGCTTTCTATTGTCGCGACTTTCCCTTTGAAATGGGACAGAAGCCACTTTGTGTTTAGGGTTAGATGTCACGAATTTAAATGTTGCATATATTATTTAAATTTTATGATTAAACTTACTAATTTCAACATTAAAAGAATGATAAACCGACACACATACAAGTTAAAATTGGATATATTTAAGATAAAAAAATAAAAATAACATAATTTACCAGGCGGTTTCGACAAACTTTACATTAGGTCATCATCGGCAACAAGATATCATTTCCAAAAGAACAACCTCTTATATACAGAAAGTGATTAAATATCCTAAACGTTGTTGGTTATGTAAAACAAGATATCCTGGAGGAATCTCACGTCAGCCTGGTGGTAATCATCTGAATCAAAATTGTAAACATAAATAATAGTGGACTCAGATCTTGAGTTTGAATGTTGGGAAAATTATTTCGTGACATCAAGAAAAGATGATTGGAGTAAGTATACTTCTTGCGGAAAATAGTGTATAAAAAAATGCACAGATTCTGGTCGAAAGGCAATAAAAAAAATGCATGTTGCACGGGCAAAAGCAGATTTCACAATTTTCTTAACGAATTTGCTTTTAGTATATGATAGTATTTTTTTCCATGCTTGCAATTACTTAAACAAATAAAGATAAACTTTATATTGTAAGAAATATAAATATGATTTTGTATGTTTTTTTTTGCATATTATTAAGTGTCGTCTCTCCCGAAACGTGTGGCATCTTTCCCAAAATTTGTGGCATCTCTCCCGTAAATTTTTGGAAGAGACGCCACAGACAATGATGTAAAAACTTCAATTTTTCTCATTGATTGTTTTATTTTATACCAAAATATTTATAATTGTTTTCAAGTACAGAAGTTAAAGTCACGTAAGTCACATTTAGCTTCTCATAATGTTTTATTTAAAAAAAAAATAGGTCGGTTCTTCGAAAAGTGTGACACCTCTCCCAAAAATTTCCTTATGTTATTTAAAATATTATTTATTAAGTTATATAGTATTCAGTATTATTTTGTTGAAATTTTTTTTAGTGTTTTTCTTTAATAACTCAGCTTTATTGTTAATCTGTCATAGTCTTATGTTTATAATTTTTGTAAAATGTACAAATTTGATCATTTTTATATTTTGGTATACAACTGTAACTAATATCAGCACCTATTTACAGGTAAGAACATACTTATCTTGAGGGCTGTAATTGTTAATTATTATTAAATGAAATAAAAAGAAAGAAAGTAGTAATTACAGAAAGAATTGAAGTACCTACGCACAGAGCAGCCACATTTTAATTTCGATTATTTTTGTTTTTAATCTCATATCAGAAAGACACAAACAAAAATTAAAAACACCCATTCGTACAATACCTTATTACTTCCGATTGAAATGGCGATAGTAAACTAATGTCTGACAAAACAAGTTTTATAAGACTGAATTCTAAGAGAATTCTTAAAAACAGTCGCTCTAAACCTGAGTTCTAGTACCTTTGTGGAAGTAAAAGATAGATTTTAGTGTGCTTGTTTCTTACCACATATTAGCTAATTTTAATGCCTTCAATAGTGTTGGGCAAATGAGGATGTGACTGACTTTTATAGGAACTCGATAGAATCCAGTGTTCCAGAGTATTCGTTCTATACTTTAAATTAAATTGCTTTAAATTCAACACAATGTCTATCTATAGTCTATCTATAGATGATTCAACATATTTTCTGTTATAGGCCTACGCCAGCAGACGAACGAAGAGGAACAGAAGACATTACAAATTACATTCAGTGAGCTATTTGAATGGTATTGGTTTGCTTAAGATACTCATTATATCGAATGTCCCGAGACTTATATTTATTTTGGATACTTTGTTAATTCTCGATAATAATTAGTTAGAATTACTGAATCCCAAATTTAACTCTGTATATCAATGTGTTGTCACAATAATAATCATGAAACCTTTCAGCAAATAGCAAGAATCAATATCTAAAGTTAGGACAGCCAAAAAGATTGAAGATGATCAAATTTATTATGTCATTGTTACAGCTCATGCCTTTATAAAGACTAATCTTATCTCGCATTTATTATCCTGCATTTTCTCTGGCGCCTACCTCTTTAATAATTTATCGTACTTTACTCTCCTCTAAACATCCAAGACTTTCGCAATCTCTAAAATATTCGCATTCGTCAACGATAACTAATGTCTTACCATTCTCAGTATTATCTTAATGAGGATTAGTTGCATTTATAAAATTTTTAATAAATATTCTGTTCTGTGTAATTTAAGTAAATCTGTTCCTGCACTATTACATATATTACTTTTATATTTGCTACTAATCTTGACACAATCGCAATAGGATTACTTTTAGTGATTAATTAATAGGTACAAGCCTATTTGTCAACATAAAAGAGATTCTTTATAATTACTTTCATAGGTAAAGATTAGTTCTAGATTACGACTAAAATTTGAGACAATTTTAGCAAAACTTAATATGGTAAAGCAATTAAGAAAAATAAATTTAAGAAATTTTAAATGACAAAAAAGTTAATTTCATTTAAAATTTCTTTTTTTAAATTTCGAATTCAGTTACGGCAAAATTTAAGCAATGCAAAGTAATTCACTTTAGACTTACTAAGAAACGCTTTTAAAAAACTGCTATTTGAGGTTTCACATTGCAAATGCGTTAGTATTTGAAATGGATCGAAATAATGCTGCAGCAAAATAAAAGATAATGGATTTTTCTGTATTATTCTACAAGTGAAAACAAAAGAAAAAAAATTATCAGGTCACATGTTGAATCTCACCGTTTATTGATAATTTCTTATTAAATAGCAGCAAATAAAACTGGGTCACCATAATCAGTTATGCTTTTGATAATTACCCACGAAAAGGGAATTATTTAAAAACATTCAACGGCTAAAAAAAAATCTTTTTGGTTGAAATCTGTTCTCCTATTTATATTCTTGATGCTTATAAGTACAAATTAAGAATTTAATTCTCTTCAAATAATCGGGATTTTAGGTAAATTTGTCTTTTATTCATAACCTTTATTACGAATAGGATATACTCTTCTACGAGGAATTTTCCCACTCCGAGTGAGTTTTACTCAATATTTCGACGCGGTTCCTTGAGTCTTCTTCAGGAGATGATGAGATTTACATGAATTTTGCCGCTTCTATTTTGTCTCTGTCTCGGACAAGTTGTTTCCGTGGCCTTCTTTTTAGAGAGATGGTCTTCTTGAATTCTCTCTAAGCAGAAGGCCACGGAAACAACTTGTTCAAGATACGGACAAAGTGGAAGCGGCAAATTTCATGTAGATCTCATCATCTTCTGAAGAAGGCTCAAGGAACCGAGTCGAAATATTGAGTAAAACTCATCCGGAGCGGGAAAATTCCTCATAGAAGACTATATCCACTTCTCTTTCAGAACCGAGTTATAAGCTTTATTATTTATTTATTTTATTTCTATTTATTTTTGTATGAACTTTGCAGCAAATTAGTTTATATTTATTTTGAAACTTTATAGAAAGGGATAAAATTTAAATTAGGATAAAACGAAATACAAAAAACAAAAACAAAAAAAAAATGAAGAAAAAAATAATTTTCAAAATCGAAATGCAGTTAAAAGCAGTTAAAAAACACTTGAGAAATTCAGATGGAAATCTAAAATAAAAATTTGACTTCAACATACTTAAATAAAAATTTAAACAGTAGAGCAAAAACATTTCAATAACATCATTAAATTCTGATATCAAAAGTACATCTCCATTTTGTCTATTTCTTTTTTTGTCCTATCCGAAGTATTAAGCAGAAAGCACTCAGATAAACATCACGACACAGAAAATTTCAGTAACAGCGACATGAAAGAAAAATATGGTTGAATCTTCCGCAATGGCATTTGACTGATTTTCAGCTTTCAAGGAAAGGATTCAGAAAAAGGAAAACATATTTACATCTTTCCAATAACAATTTTGAGAAATATATTGATATTCGAATCTCAAGTTGCACAAATACATTGAAGAAATTCAAAAAGTTAATGCTAATAAAAATACAGAAGCTTTGAAATTACAAACTCCACGGCTTGCCAATAGCATTTAATAACATTTAAAACTAATAACGAACTACAAACGAACTACAAACTCCATGGCGATATTTCATCGTTTTTACAGGACTTTAACGAGCCATTTTTCTTCTAAACTAAAACAATAATATCACAACTCAAGAATTCAAAAATTTTACAATAATAGAACGTGACACTTAAACACGTTCAAATTATAAAACCAAATAATAATTGTTAGAAATTCATTCTTTAATTATTCAAAATTAAAACATTTAAAGTCCTTTAAATATTCAAAAGTCGTCAAATATTCGTTAAAGTCCTGTAAAAAGGACGAAATATCGCCATGGAGTTTGTAGTTCGTTATTAGTTTTAAATGTTATTAAATGCTAGAAGCTTTGAAAATTTACGAATATAGTTCTAATGGTCTGTTTATCATTTTAGATTTCCAATTACTCAAATCGATTAATTCTTAAAAAACAAGAAACTTTTGTTAAGTTTTTTTTTTTGCAGAGATATCAAGACGGTGATAAAAGTTTTCTAGTTAAAATAACAAATGGATATCGCAGCTATATTGAAGTTCCCCATAACTGTTCCTTTACCCTAATTTTTCATTTATCTTTTCATTGTTTAATTTGGCTTTTTTATTGTATATAAACTATGCACTCTGTTGAATTTATTACTATTCGTGTAATTTTAAAGAAGTCTTTTTTTATTCGAATCCAGAAGCTAATAAATCATTTTTCAAACACTGTTTGTTTTTAAATAATCATCAAACTTATTCTTTATCCTTTTCTTCGGTAAATCATTCGCCTCCTTTAATAATTTATTTGCTTTTTTAAGTTTTCATTTATTCCTACTTACATTAACATTAAATTCCCTGAGTTTTCTTGGCCTTGCTTTTTATTTCCCCCTTCAACATATTTTCATCAAGTTTTTGGTAACACGCATCAATCCTTGTCAGATAACTTTAAGGAGAAAGCATAATAAAACATCCATTGCAGAAGGAAACTCAGCAGGAAATGATAAATCTCCATTATCATGACGAGACTCATAGAAGTCGAAGAAACACCATGATGCGAAGGAATTGCTTCCGGTGCTGAGAAGTCTTTGTATCCGTCGTCGGAGGAGGAAAACCATGGGACACTGCCATTGCCAGCAGCGTTGTCTCCATCACTGCAGCTTCAGTTGTGTGCACACCGCCCGATTGATAGGCCTCAATTAATCACCAGCAAAATTGAGGTCTGAACACGAATGCAATTTAATCCAAATTGTTAAAATCGACGTAAATTGAAAAAATATTAATGCAGAAGGGAATTGCAAAAATACGGGCAAGACAAGGGATAAGATGATCGAATTTAACTTCATTCCCTTCCATTCTGTTTCTATTTGCAATCCTCCTGAGGAATAAATGATTTCAAAATGCAAACGAAAGAACGAGTTGGAAGAATTTACTGAAATGAAAATAGGATTTTCTTTAAGCCAACGTTCATTTAACATTTATTGAGAACACTTAGTCGTAATCTTTAAATATGATTAAAGATTGAGAAAATCCTTCTCTCCCTCCACCCCCTCCAAAAATACTTTTTTTCACTGGTGCTGTGATTATTGAAAGAGCGATTGTCAAAACAATCCTTTTGTAAAGAATATCTGTTGTAAGTATTGTGAAGACTTTCTCTGCTATGATTTTTATTCCTCCTTAATTACATGAATTAATAATTTAATATAAATTATTGTCGACCAAATTACAAGTACAATCAATTAAGAATACCATTATATTATTTAAAATATTATGTGCTGAACAGCTTCAAAAATCTCTAATGTAGAAATTCATTTAAATTTTGTTGGAAAGTCATTAGCAATTCAATTCTGCTGTTATCTTTGTTAACAATAGGAAATACGAGGACATTGATTGTATATCAACATTATAATCACGTTGATATTAACATAGTAAACGATATGTATGTTTTAAGTTGATGTAATATTTATATTCACTTTATGCTAATTTGATGAATTAGATAATCATCATTTGCTCTATTTTTTAAAGAGAAAACAATGCTCTGAATTTAATGTAGACTATAATTATTCGAAATTAATATATTAATATGAATTTAATCAAATTCGAAGATATAAATGCGGTTGTTATTATTATTTAAAAACTTAGTAAAATGTTCAAATTAAGTAACAGATAAGACGAGTTTATGGTCACAAAAAAAAAAAGACTTGAAAGAATGAGCAGCATTACCAAGTTAAGATTTGTAGATCTTAAACATAAGCGAAAGCTATCAGCTTACTAAATAAACGACAAGCTCGATGGCTTGGCCAAGTAGGAGAATTTGGCACTCATGATTGATGTTAAAAACACCACTGAAGACTTTAAAATTTTACCACCATTTTGGGAACTCCAAAATATTGCAGTGAATTTCGAAAGACCGTTCTTCCTTTTTATTTTCAAGAAGGACAGAACTCCAGTGACAGAAGACCCTGGAGTTTTTTAACAAATGAGTTAAAGTTCTCAGCTTTCGAGGTTAGAAGATGACAATTGAAGAACTTAGTGAAACTGAAGAGCACAGTGGCTAACATCACTTCTGACACAAGAAAGAAAAAAAAATGAGATGCCTGAGACAATAACGTTATTTTTGAAATAGATGATAAATTCTTTATAAAACGAAAAATACTTTAAAATTAAACAGCAATTTTAGGGCATTATGTGGCACATCAACACACACTAAAACTAAAGAAAGAAATTCATGTGCCAGCATTCCGCCTCAATTCTTTTGCTCATTAAAGAAATACAAAAGCGCCTAAAAACGTTTATAAAAACAATGGTTGAGATCAAGTGTTTACTAGATGACATCTCAGTACAGTTGTTTCATGCTTTGTTTGCGATCATCAACTGGTGACAGCTGATGATCACCAATAAAGAGTGAAACAACTGTTCTGATATAGTAAACACTTGATCTCAACCATTGTCTAATCAATAATTCTTCATTGAATTTTGAGAAAATAATTTAAAAGAATTACAAATATGAAATTCAAAATTGCTTACAGTAAAATTTCTGTAGAATATTTATAATTTCACAGTTTTGAGCTTGTGGATTAAAAATTGTTGCAATATTTTTCGGAAACAAATCTTGCAACAATAGACTAATAGGAAGCGATTTGAAAGACAAAATATCAGAGGATGAAGCCCAAACGAAAACATATCTTTTTATCCATTAGAGTAATTGAAAGAAAGAAAACAAGAAACTTCGCATTTTCAAAGACAATAGTTGATTAAAGTTAGATCTAGATTTGTTTCTGTACAGTGGAAGTTTTCGTTACGTTTAAGAAACGGTAAAAAACTGAAATATTGAAAATATGTCGCATAGTTTACTGAAAACAAGAAATTGTAGCTGTCGTGATAATTTTTGAATATCAGCAAGGAAATATTAAGTGATATTATTTTTTATCCCAGTCCAGTTTGTATCAAATTCAAAATCAATACAAAGCCTTTGATCGAATAGTAACTATTTTTAGTAATTAGTAATTTTGAATTTTGTTCTTGCTTTTTTTTTAACACTGGTAAATAAAAGAAAATTAGAGATTCACTTCAAATTAGTATTAAATTACTGTGAAAGGAAATAACATAAAAAAGAATTTAAATTAGCTTAAATTTTATTTAAATTTCCTTTATCTGTTATTATGTTTTTATAATTAAAAAATGCTTCAAATTAACTCGAAGGTCAATAAGAAGAATAAGTAATGTTATATTAACACATAAGAAAGAATAAACACGGAAAGATTTTATATATAGTAAATAAACTTTAATTAGCTTCACAAAATAATTGTAATATATTGGAATACAAGACATAAGTTTTTCATTCTTTTATTTTTTTTTGGTGTTTCTCTATATATAAATACGAAATTGATTAAACGAAGTTCATCAGTAAATTAAAGTTCTTTTTAAGTAATTTTTCATTTCGATTTCCGATAATTCTGTCTTCCAGCCACTGCTGCAGGACACCTGCCGATGCTGCTGTGGACCAAACCATGTTGGTGAAGCACCTTCTGTACTTGCTTTGGTAGGACTGCATTGCAGACCCCTACTGCACAATATTCGGATGACCTAACCTCTTATGTTTTCGCTTAAATTAAAATCGTAGAAACATGCTTTGGCTTCTGTACGAAAACAGATTGGCTAGTCAGCAAAGTAACCTCTTCCACTGAAAAGATTCTGATGAAACAAATTAACAGTTAGAGAAGCTTCCAGTTAACGACTTGCCAACAACGTCTTTAGTTTTTTTAGTGGAGTTTTAAGTACTTTGAACTCAAATAAAAAAAAAATAATGATCAATTTACAAAATCAATAATCTTGACGAATAGATAATTACTTTTAGTAAATGTATTGAATTGTGGCGCTGTTAAGATGCCTTTATTATAAACACGCTCTAATTTCAAGACAAATTTAGAATTCTTTTGTTATATTCAATTTTGAATAAATTTATTCCACTGAATTTTGCTTCAGGATTTCTTTGTAAGATGATTGAAGGAACGAAATTCTGTTAAAACATATCAAGTTTCGTTAAAACAAATACCAGTGAATGCATTCTAAGTTTGTGTAAAGACAGTGGCTTCCAAACTGCGATCTGAGCGCAAAGTCACATTAAATAAATTTTTTTAAAATTTTTTATAACTGATCCCAAATATTTTGCATACCTGACCTATTATTTTTATTTTATATTTTTTTAAAACATTTCTCCTCTTAATTAAGGTAGGAGAAGATATAATGCATCTCAATCATTATTTATTCCTGACTAATGTTGAATTTTTAAAAGCATTTGTATATATATATTTCATTACTGTACAATTACGCATAAATAAAAATCATACATGTATAATCTTGCATCTTTTTTCTCTTGCAACATTTTCGTTTATTTGGTTTACTTTCTAACAAGCTCATAATTATACCTACAATAGAAAATGGTTAGTATAATAGTTAGGCAAGCTTACTGAAACGCTTCAGTTAAATACAATTATTAGTTTGCAATGGACTATTTTTGCCGAGCCTCTAAAACCAGTCAACAAGGAATAATAAAAAATAATTACAAAGCATTTTCCAAATTCATGGGAAAATCTTAACCTTTCAGATTATTCTGTTATTGGCAAAAAAAATAAAGAAAATTAGTTCACAGAAAAATTCGAGATAAATAACTAAATTGAGATAAATACCTATAAATTCACTGTTACTGGAAACTTTTATCCGAAAAAGACATCCCACCCAAAACACTTCGTGTAAAATAAGTTGCCAAGACTCACATGCTCATAATGCTTTCACTGTTAAAAAGATATGAGATCTCATGTAGAGCCAAGCACCTAACTCTACGCGGCCTAACTCTACAAGCCCTAACTCTAAACCTTATATCTTGGTCAAAAAGTATGCCTTGGCCGTTTCGTGGCTGTCACACAGACAATCCCATGGAGTTATGTAAACGATATGGAGTATGCCAAGGCACACTTTTTGACCAAGATATTAGGGTTTTTAGAGTTAGGCATGTATAGTGAGGGGCTTGGCACTATATGAAATCTGATAACTTTTTAACAGTGAAAGCGTTATGAGCATCTTGGCAACGTATTTTACATGAAATGTTTTGGGTGAGATGAAATAGTTCCATGAAACGGCCAAGCCATACTTTTTGACCAAGATAGAAGGTTTTTAGAGTTAGGGCTTGTAGAGTTAGGGGCTTGGCTCTACATGAGATCTCATATCTTTTTAACAGTGAAAGCATTATGAGCATGTGAGTCTTGGCAACTTATTTTACACGAAGTGTTTTGGGTGGGATTTCATTTCTTTTTGTAGGATGAGATCTGATAACATTTTAACAGTGAAAGCGTTATGAGCATGCGGATCTTGGCAACCCCTTATTTTACATGAAATGTTTTGATTGGGATTTCATTTCTTTTTGTAAGATGAGATCTGATAACTTTTTAACAGTGAAAGCGTTATGAGCATGTGAGTCTTGGCAACTTATTTTACATGAAATGTTTTGGGTGGGATTATCTATTACAACTAAATTTAGTTTTAAGATTATTTAAAAAATGGATTTTTTTTCAATACCCTACTTTTCTGTTTTTCTATTGGTCAACTTGTATATACAAGCTGTTTGCACTTTTGTAAGAAATCACATTATTACACAGTATTATTTAGGCCGAAGCATTGAGGGTACGACGCATTTCAGATCTTAATAAAATCCAAAGTATAAAAGCTAGATAAATGAAACTTAGCGTATTTCATTAGTATGGTAACTGCATCTTATCCTGAAAATTTGAGCTCTCTAGTATTATCCAGGCCGAAGCTATGAGGGTTCGATAATACATAACCAGACCCACCCCTTTTGAGGGGTTGGAAGGTGAAAGTTACGGATTTCTTAATTTTTTTGTTGTGTGCTAATCCTAGCCTGCATACCAAATTTCAGCTTTCTAGGACTTCAGTAAGTACCCTAGAGGTTTTGATGATCATGAGTGAGTGAGTCAGTGACGAAATCGACGTATTTTAAGTATTAATAAAATCCAAAGTATAAAAGCTAAATAAATGAAACTTAGCGTATTTCATTAGTCTGCTTACTGCATCTTATCCTGAAAATTTGAGCTCTCTAGTATTATCCAGGCCGAAGCTATGAGGGTTCGAAAATACGACGAAACACTTCCAGTAAAGGTACGTAGTGCCCTTCCTGCCTTCGGCTCGTCGTCTTGGCGGGGGCACTGCCGTGCCCCCAGATTAGCGAATGTGTCAGTGAGAATCACTGAATTAGTGGTTGCTTAATGGCAATTAGCGCTGAGATCAATAACGAATCCAAGTCGGTTTTGCTGCAATTCTTTCAGCAAAAAAATATCCAATAATTGGATGGCTGTAATTTTTTCTTTAAATTTAACAAACGAATATTTGATGGCGGAATAATTAAGTAGCTTCAAGAACAGAACAATGAGGATCATTAGTGTTAGGAAACTCAAAGAAACTCTGCTTTCAAGGAAAAGTTTCGAAATCTAAAAAAAAAAACATGCAACAGATGAAAAGAAAGTCTGACATATATTCAATAACAAGAAAATAAGTACAAATCAGATGGGACTGAAAAGAAAGATATGTTTATTTGAACTTTTCAAACCCCTTTCCTCGGAAATTGTTCTTTAGCTCAAAAGTCTTTTTAGAATGAATGTCATTATGAATTACTGGATTGAATTCTTTATTATAGAAGATAGTTTGATAGCAGAGATGTAAGTGTCATATCCCGAATACTCAAATATAGAGTTCAGGTGGATTCAGGGAAGCTAACAGTTGCCGTAACATTAACGATCACTTCCGACAATAGAATTTTCGGTTTAGTACGAAAGGATTTATTAAAGAATAAATTTCGAGTGGAAATTTACGAGGAAACAAGATGGTGTTCCTATACTTTAAAGCTAAATAAGTTCAGCTTATTAAACAATTTTATCAAGTAAATATTATTTCTTAAAAAATCAATAATTGTTCTCCAAATTAGGGTTACGATTAATGTTTTTCTTCATTATGTCTCTCTATTTCTTGTTTGTTTTCCACTATTTCTCTTTAAATTATTCGAGATGTCTATTGTATTATTTTGTTACATAAGAAATGGGTGATATTCTGTAGTTCTCTAGAACTATAATAGTCTAAACATTCTGGAAACATTTGATTATAAGCTATCGATTGTATTCATCTCATTTTCCATAAAGTCATTGAACAAGATGGAGAATAGCGATATTTGCATTATTTTCCTTTATGAGTGGAAACTGGACAGCAATGAAGCATCAAAACCACTTTTGGAGAAAAGAATCTCTTCTAAAACATCTTGTAATGTTATTTTCCGAACGTGGACGATCAGAAATTCACAATAGGCCACCATTAGTCATCTTCGACCACTGTATATTCCTCAAACCGCGTCAGAAATTCACTTTTTCCGTATACAAGAAGGATACATGTGTAATTTGTAAGGACACAAGGAACTGAGGAAGAGACATCGGAACATGAATATCGGTTTCTTACTGCTCTGACAAGAGAAGGAGACTAAAGAAACGATCAAGAAACTTGCATTTTTCAAGAATTTGAAGCACTACTTGTAGTGCTTAAAAATTTGTTGAATAGTATTGAGTATTATGACTAAAGTCTTCAAAGAGTTGAAGGACTGAGATCCCTCACTTTTTGTTTTTTTTATTTAAGATATTTTTAAAGACTTTTTCTAACGATCTTCACAATCTTAAGAAAATTGTATAGATGCTAAAGATATTTATCTTACTGGCTATTTTCGTCCACTGCGTTTGCATAAATCCTATTGAAATTCTAGATTCCAATGTTTCAATATATATATATATATATGACAACCTAATAAGTATTTCTTTTCAACTACTATTAATAAGTAAAGCTGCAAATTTTGTCAATGAATCACTGAAACATCTGTTCTACTAATTGATCAAAAGCTACAGCTGAGCCACTCTTGAAGTTTAGCAGTTGGATAGAAAACCATCTAATTGTTTCTGAGATATTAAAGATCATATTTTCGTTATCTGTTCTTTTCTACTCTAATTACTATAATTTTTAAAGTCATTCTTTTGACTTAGTTTTGGAAATATTTTTTTTTTTTTTTTTTTTGTTTAAAAAGCTGTTTATGAGAGAAATTCTACTGCATTTTTTTCATAGCTTAAAATGTATGAATGAGTGTTCATTTTATTGTTATTTTTATTAAAAACTAAATGGATGTAATGAAAAAGTGGGCAGAATTTGAAATTTTTATGTAATTTGTTTCCAAAATCGCATAATTGGCGCTATTCCAAAGCGCGGAGTCAAAGAAAAAAAAAATAGTCGTTTTCAAAATAGAAATGGTGAGTGAGAGATAATAAGTATCAATAAATCTATTCTCATATAAATCAGTGACTTTAATTTTCAGTTGCTGAAGAAATAAACTTTTCGGAATACGTAGTGTCTAAATGAAAGTGCTGCTGGCAAACTAGTCAATTACAAACACCTGCCCGTCTACGAAGGTTGTAAACAAGCAGCTGTTTCGAATTTTCTGGAACTTGTAACAAACTGATAGGTGTGAAACGGCAAATAACGGTTTTTGCCTGCCTTGGTTGGAAGTTAGTTGGTGATTCTTATATTTCCTAAATAGCATTTCAATGCTAAAAGTATATTGGATCTTTATTTACAAAATTTCTATGCAAAGAACTTTTGCAGTATTATTTATTAATCAGTGCTGTTAGATTTCAAATTTCCTAAATAATTTGCTGAATAATAATTATAGAAAGCTTTTAGTAGATCTTAATAAAATATTTTTCCTAATTATTTTAAGTTAAAGAGATTTTAACAATTCTTGAACGTAATTTTTGGAATAATACAGTTTGGAGAATGTACATCATGAGAACCCATTTGAGGAAAATATTCAAAATAATGTTTATATACTATATTTTTTAAGAAGAAAAAAAAAGGAAAAAATGTTCTTCTGTTTACTTGTCCCAATAAATTAAAATTTTAAGAAATTAATGTATACCTGATAAAAAATATTTACTGAAAATTACATTCATTGTGTAATAATAAGAATGTGTGTTTGCAAATCCGCAGATGCAAATTTTAAAAAAGCATTTTACCCAAAAATTTCGATTTCAAATTCTTTAAGTTATTTGTTTAAAGTTCTTTGTCAGTACAGTATATTTTGAAAGAATAATGAATGAACAATCTTGGTTAAAACATTAAAAAAAAATGACTCCAGTTTTGGATATCAAAGTATGCATCATATTTGAATATAATGAGTAAAGATAAAGTTCTATTATAAAATCATTATAAGTTTGTTATTTGCGGCATTTATTTTATTATCGACTTGCATATTTTATTTTATTCATAATAAATCAAAATGTTAATAACAAAAAAATGATGTAAATTAATCAAGTTGAAGTAATATCATTAAGTTCATAGAAAGATGTCGTTGAAACACATCTTTAAGGCAATTTACTACAAATAAGAACTGAATTATTTGCGCATATTTAAAACAGCTTTAACCTATCAAAAGCAGTCATCACGTTTCTTTTCTTCACAATTATAAATTTCCTGAGTAATAAGAGACCTTCAATAAATCTGACTTTATTTCTAAATCCTCGTGGACTTTGGGTTCCCAGATGTACATTCTACTTTGAGATTGCATATAAGTTGAAAATTCAGCGACGCAATTTGGCGCAAATCCAAGAGGTCGTTTCTTAAAACTACTGCTACCTTACTTATTCACCACATAAACGTCCACAGGAGACCTTATTAAACAGCTTCAAAGATGACTCCCATGAAATGAAATCTACATTTTGAGATTTTTGTTAAACGTTCAGTGAAATTCATTCTGTGGCAGCCGATGTCATCTAAGGATATTTAAAGAATATTTTGGAGCCATAGTAATCCAAAAGCAGAAAGCAGCAACAAGGATTCGTACGAAATCACCTGTCATCAAATAACTGGAGATCTACTAACAAATTGATTTTGATGGGAATTCATTTCAAATTGATTGATAACGAAACTAAATGATTGGTCGCCTCATAGACAGGATTGAGAAAAGTAAAAAATAAAATTAAAGATGCTTTACGTGTTTTTTACGTTAATATGAAAAGACTGGGTTCTGGACACCACACACAGTTCTAATTGAATACATAAATATAAATACAACTATGTGTGGTGGCCAGAACCCAGTCATTTCATAAAAAATAAAGGTTGATTAATAGAATTCAAGGATTTTGAAGGCTATGGATAAATGATAGTACGATCTAAAAGATTAACATTTATTCTATAATATTTCTGATATGTATACAAATTATTATACGTCATTAAAATGTAATTAATATTATATAAAGTTAGATAACATTATTTATTTCTATAAGTAAAACACAGAGTTCTTCAGTGGTTGTTTTAATGTTAACATCTGATATAATTTCTAAAGTGAAAATTTATGGGGGGGGGGGGAAGCAAGCCAACTATACTAAAAATGAAAGAAATATAAAAAAAATAAATAAATGAAAAATCTTGTGGTGTAATAGTTACATCAAATTAGAACTCGAGATGTAAAGGGCGACAAATCCATATTATCTCATTTCTCAGCAATTGGAGTACGAGACTCCTCCCTCCATTTAGAATGATTCCATCCCCATCAGCTGATTACCTTTGCTCAATATTTAATAAAATCCTCAGGATGAAATGTAATTACATTGACCGTCATCAAGGAACGATGGAATCAAAGTGGTTCTAAATATGTATCTTAATTAAAAAGTAATTTTAATATCTTTATTAAGAACTGAATATTAATATCTCTTAACAATTATATTTAGTATGTAATTTATTTTCTGTAATTTTTATCAGGTTTGCCACTAGAGGTGATCTCAAAAGTTATCTAGAGAGTATCTAAATGAATTGCAATTTAAAATACGAAAAGTCTTGAATAAAGTAATATAACTTCATATTTTTTCCTAAAAACTTTTATTTAAAACTTGTATTTATTGGTTTTCGGTTTGATCTTGAACTCATTATTACAAGGTGTTCGAAGTTTAAAATTCACGAAATGTGAAATGTTTGTAGGACACAATCAATTTTTCTAGATCAATTTGTGCTAATCAGTTTTTATTTTCTTTAAAAAATAACATTGGGAAAAAACATTAAAATTAAAGCTTTTCTTAGCTTTAAGAATTTCCATAAAATGAAGTAGTAACACTGCGCGAAATGTATTCCAGTTCCATGAAACAAAAAAACAAATAAGTTGTGGCAAAAAAAAAAAAAAATAAATAAAATAATAAAAAAAAATATCTACATCACGCTTGCTTCTCGCTATTCCTTCAATTCCAATCTTTAATGCTGTGAAAATATTCTGAAGCATGGAATTGTTGATTAAAATTTTTTTTTGAGAATTTAAAATCAGATTGTTAATTTCGATGGAAAACAAACAATGCTTTTGTACAACCATTCCAAAATCCTCTTCTAGTTTAGTATTTCACGCTGAAATTTATACCACGATGATTTCGAATCAAAGGATATCATTACAGTAGAAGCACCAGTCACTTTTTTGAGATATGTAAAATAAAAAAAATAAAAAAATTCGTCAAATTAAGCATTTGAATCAATTTGTTCCAATCACTAGGTTTTAATGATTGATGTAATGTTTGATGTCGTGATGTAATTCCGTTTTCATTTTTTTTTTTTAATTTTCCTTTAAGCTACCCTAAATGTATTCTTTGCTGGTAATTATTATTTAATTACTTAATTATTATTTCATTTTCATAATCTTAAGATTCGCTGTTCTTAAAACAATGAACCTAGGCAAGATTGTGTGCAAGTTTTGTAAGATATTCAGATTCTGAAAAAAACCTTGTTTTTTTATTCAGATTGAACTTTCGACATTTTTGAAAACCAAAATCAATGGATGATGTCATCACTGTTTGCCAAATAACTTTACGAGCATTAAAATGACAGTGACCAAATTTTAGAAGTCATAAAGTTTGTATTGAAGCATTGGATTTAGTTACTGATATTTAGTATGTTTACATCATTGAAAACTAACTAAAGCAAAGGATTGGTATATTGCTTGAAAGCAAGGTTTAAAGATTATTAAAATTCCAGTAAATTAGTTTTTTAATGAATTTCATCGTTGAATAATAATTATGTTGGCTGTCAAACAAATTTTAAAAGCAATAAATTTAAAAGCTTCTACACTACCACTTACAATATCTGCTCTTTGAGAACTAAGATTATACTTATTATTTTCTTTTTTAAGATTACTAATTTCATTAAAGTATAATCTTAACTCCAATTCTTAAGTAAAAGTACAAAAGGAGAAACAAAAAAGAAAATCGATTTTATGTGAATGCGATTGGTTCAGCGTAATGAAACAACAAGTGTAATTTATTACCTAATCATTTATTATCTTCCTTTCATCTTAAGTTAAAGAATGGATGAGAATCTTTTCAAAAGTAGTAGTTTGCTCCAAGCTGTTATTATGAAAAAAAGTCTAAATTTATTGCTGCGCTACAAAAGCTCATTCTAGTTTTAGAGGCCACTTGGAAGTTCACTAGAATGATAACTAAGTCCGCGATATTTCCATCCTTCATTTATGACATCTATTATCAGCCTCAATCTCAAATGAAAAGTGCATTAGAATTAAAAGTGCCCAAAGCCTAAATAGTAAGTGATTTTGTTGAGATCATCAGAAGGTTGTTCTTATATGATACAGTTCCTCCTCCAAGTAATAAGAAACTTTTTAAAGACTACGTCCTCGTAGCATTTCTAAGATCTAGAATTCAAAGGAAAAAAAAAAACGCCTTTTCTCTTAACAAGATTATGCATTTCATTTTTGTTTCCTGAATGTAAATTTTCTTAAAAGAATAATCTTTATCTAAGACATTAATCTCTAATCTAATGAGATTATTCTCACCAATGTGTAAACTAAATAGATACGAAAGACGAATTCTCAGTTTGACTTATTCAATTCAAATTACTGAATTTTGAATTTTTAGGATTATTGTTTACGGAAATACGTCATAGAAACAGATTAAATGCAGCTCAGAAATTGAAAAAAAAATTACAATTTTAATGTAAGTACAAAACTGTATAATTTCAACAGGTGTTTGCATATACTTGATGCATACTGAAAGATGAGATTGTTAAGTTTTTCATTTAATATTTGTCACACTTATAAAAAAGATATTGTCTGTCGTAATAATTATGGTAAATAAAATGCATAAAGAAACACGAGTAATTATAAACCAGAACACCCTTTAAATAATTATAGATACCTTTGTTTTGTGGCTTCATTGTCAACAAAGATATCATCATTAACTTTTCCAATTCCCTTATACTCAATTTTTTCCGTTTCCAATCGAATTCGGTTTTAATTCCATCACTTATCTGCTCTTATTTCTAGGAATCTAATGAAACAAGTGAATATAATTTTGTGCTTAAGCACAAATTTAAGGGCGACCCATAATAATAAAAAAAAGGAAGTATATTAATGTAAGGAAAAATAAAAAAAAAAGTTAGGAAAATAAGAAAGAAAAAAAAAAAGTCGTAATTGAAAAAAAAAAAAAGTAGATTTTTGGTTGTCGAACCGGCAACTTCCAGCGCATGAGTCTGAGATCTTACCCATCAAGCTATAGCTGACAACTGAAATGAGATGGTTGCATTTCTAACATTTAAGCTAATAACGGAAATCTAATAAAACCAATATGCAAATATCTCGAACAGGGGGGCGTTGGTCCCTGAAAATACCCTATTCCTAGGTGTTCGGACCTCTGAACACGATGGTGAAGTCCGTTTGTCGATCCGATCTTCTGTTTGGGAGTTTGGGGAGGCTGGAGGGATGAACAGAACAAACGCAATAGCTGTCGATTTTGGTCGCTATCACAACAACTCCCAAATGGTCGCTAAAAATGTCTATTATCTATTTATGGTAATTTGTTTACCTTTATCACAAAAAAAAACAAAAACAGTATAGGTATCCTGTATATTTCTACTTAGTTATTCGTTTCTCAAGTAAATTTCATTTCTACACTTTGCGTATGATATTGTTGTCCTGTCTGTCACACGAAAAGGATGTTAGTTTGAATTTATGAAATATAATGGAATGAGTTGTTGATGCTAGTTAATTAGTCTGGAAACTTGACAAATTATATTAGAAATGTCATTCTGTTCCTCGCTTTGACAGAAATTCTCAGTTAGTTCGAAATGATCTGAAAGAAGCAATATAAACTTAATTCCATTTAAATCACATATCTTTTGAGCAAACATCGTTGCTTCTATTTATGGAATAATGAAGTTAAAGACGAATTAAAGATGCCTTTGTTTTGTAGCTTCATTGTCAACAACACTTCAATAACAGTTTTTTGATTTAAAAAAATCGTAGAAGCCATTGAATTTGTTCAGACTATTTCAGATACTAAGGCTTCGAAAATCATTCCACAGAAATCATAATTCATCGCCAATAGGAAACAGAAGCTTGAATTACTTTTAGAATGAAAACAAACGTGTGGCACCAATTTGTCTAATAAGAGAATTATTAGCTACTGACAGAGTACCCGTTCTTCGTACGGGTTACAAAAAAGTTGTTCTGATGTTATAGATGAGGAGAAATTGAAATTGTGAGAAAATACCAGTTGGTACAAAAATCACGTGATAGGTACAAAGTAATGTTATATTCGAATTTTGTAACTCGAGATCCCTAACTTCCCAATCCTTTCTCCACTTCTCCACACCCTAACACTTCAAACCTTTCCCAGTTCGTAAAAAAAAATCATGTGATCATTACAAATCTATATCTACCGCGAAAATCTATAGCTATTCCGAAGTATTCTTGAACAATGTCCCATCCCATCCCATCACGGCTCTCCCGTTTACACCCTATAGTTCTAGTTTTTGCTCACGGTTAATGCACAACGATATTTTATTCCAATTATCGCCACCAGGTTAATCAGTGGCGCTATTATGCACAAAAATATTTTAGTTCCAATTGTTGAACAACAATATTTTTCTAGTTCCAATTGTCGCCAATTTTCCAATTGTTTCTTGTTTTCCATTTTTTTTTTATTCGTTAGAAAACTTGACATGTTTAACATGAGAAGCGCTTTACTTCTAATTCAGTGATTCTTTTCATTTTCCCATTCTAAACTGAATCCCATTACATTCAATGCATTCCTCAAATGATTTTTCTCAAATGACTCAAAATAAATAAATTAGAGATTGATCACAAGGACTATTTCCTTTTCCGTCTTAAGATCAGTGCAAAACCAAACAGATAAGACATATAATCAATGTCTTGCTAACACAAGAGGTAGTCATCATTGTTGTACACAAACCTACACAATTTCTTCAAGATTAAAATCTCTGTCAATCTTTCTTTTATTGAATTCAAGTCCTCTGATTGCCTAACATTAGCTTTTTTGCTTTCAGGAATTCCTTCAATCCTTTAAGGTCGATTTCTGTTCACTGATGTTCAGTCAAATCATTTGTTGTTTACGTTTAGGTCGGATGCAGCCTTTGGAGCTACATAATTAGCAGGTTATGTCGCTTTTGAGATAAACAAACGAACCAAGCTGAAAGTGATAATGAACCTAATTAAATACAGTTCAATAGCTTCCATCCTTTGAAAAACAAATCAATCAGTAATTATATTACTTATTTTGGAAGAAAAATTTCCTTTCAACATTTTACTAATATTAAGAAAACCATTTTGTTGAATTTTTCTCATATTATTACTAATTATATTAAAAAAATTCAAAAACTGAACTGAAATATTAAATCAGACAAGGAAATTAACCTGCGTTAATACATTTTTACAGCAAAATAAACCAAAGAACGCACATAACTAAACAAAATAAAACACAAATTCACTGAGCTATTTTTGATATTAGTGCTGGAAATGGAGGACAGCGCTGTTTCGAGGCTTTTTGGCCTCTCATCAGCTCCACCTATCCAGCATACCCAAGCTCAGTGAAAAGGACCAATAGACAAAACGGACAAACATACAAATCAATGACCCCTGAATTACAAAAACATCAAAATAAAATCAAGAATAAAAAGGGGTGAATAATTAATCCCCGCTAGCGTTTAGCATAGCATCAAGGGATTAATTTATAAAAAGGTTAGTGTTCAGACAAGGAAATTAACGTGCGTTAATACATTTTTACAGCAAAATAAACCAAAGAACGCATGCTTCGTGAGTATTACACTCATCAGCCAGAGTTAATAACCAGTTAACGAGCTTAACTCTACATCCAGTAAAGCACTGCAAAGACAATCAAGAAAAATTAGCCAACTAGTGCACAGTCGAAACTTCGTCGTCTATTTTCTTGGTGAAGAGATGTTCCTTAACTGGGTTACTAGCTGCTGTGTGTTCCAGAGTCCGCATTGCTCATAGTATGTTTGGCAATAGTATATTCTATTTCTCCTTTTTAAATTCAGAAATGGTTAATGAAAATATGGATTTTAAATGATTAATTTCATCAGGAAACTTTAAATGTAAGAATTGAGTTTAGTTAAAGATCAAATTTAGGCAAATTTACGTTGTGTATCCTATGTAGCCTTTTACCTTAAAAATTGACGATAAATTCATTCACTGGAAAAGTTTTATTAGTTTCTGAAATAAAATGTTGTAGAACGGTCAGTTAGATCAAAGTTACTCGTTTTTGTTGTTGTTCAGAATAGCTTTTATTTTAAATATAGTGTTGTTACGATAACGTCAGTTACTTACTTTCCTTTTCCTTGCTTTATTTTACTGAATTATCAATAAAAGTCATTAAAAATTCATTCCAATATAATTCCAAACATTTGCAAGTCAGCTTAATCTTAGGAAATCAACTGAATAACGCCTTAAAATGTAATACAGTCCTAAAATAGATCTTCAAAATGAGTCACAATGTCGAAACGTAAGCTATTTTCTGGGTTGTTATTTTTTTTTTATTTTGCTTGATTTACTTTATATTGTTAACAATAAAAATTTTACTTTTTAATCAAAGACTTTGATTTTACTTTTCACCAATCATACGATCATGGTAAGGAAATTCTTAGTGCTCTGAAAGGCGGAAGAACTCATGACGTCATCTGGCTTTCCTCATTCCTGACATAAGATAAACGAATATGATTAACAATCATTTCTTGAATCTAAAGACTTTAAAAAGATATCTAAAAATAAAGATTCAAAGAAATCATAAAATAAAAGTTTTTTAAGCAAAATCTTCTAAATAAACTAAGCATTAAATTAGCTAATCTTTTAAACATTAACAGTCGTCAGGATATATTATCCTTTTAAGTTCAATATCGTAAACTTACTGTTCGGTTTTGTTTACGAGAGCCTTCAACGCTTTTGCTTCATGCGTCAGGTCTCCTTCGATTTCTTCAAAATAGGGGCGAGGAGAAACAAAGATGGGATGTTTACTTTTTATAGTGTTAGTTTACTAGTAGCTGCGTTCTATTTGCGCTTTTAGGGAAAGAATTATGGAAAAATAAATACTATTGCATATCTTTTATATATAAAATATTCTATATTTTAAGGATGGAATTCATTTCTTTTTGCAATTAAATGTTTTCATGAAATTTTAATTTGAACTCTATTATTAAGTCAGATTGATCCAATAAGATAAGGAGATGTGGAGATTTCATAAAAAAAGAAATTTTAATAAGAATAGACACCGAAAGAAGTGAATCAGATTAATCAATTTTAATAACCGATTGAAATTTAAAGAAGAAAACCCACGATATATGGGCGTTTGCCCCCACCCACTTCTAGCCATGGGGGATTACAAAATTTACAGCAATTAATACCCTTATCAATAGATATTTATAGCCGAAAAAACGAACCGATTCGACCACATACTCTATGAGTTATTTTAACATGGGTTCCTAAGGGAAAAACTGGTTTTTCCCTTCCCTTCCTAAGGAGGCAAGAGCCCGCCAGAATTTGATTACTGGGATTTATAGCCCTACCTAAGAGCTATCGAAAGACACCTATCTTAAGTGAAGGAAAGTGCGGGAAAATAAAGATTTTAGTAAAAAACGAAGTTGGGTCAAACCGGAAGTGGCCATTTTATGGCTTCTAGGCTTGCCCTAACCCACTTCTAGCCATGCGGGGATTACAAAAATACTTCACTTAAGATAGATGTCATTCGATAGCTATTAGGTAGGACTACAAATCCCAATAATCAAATTCCTGCCATCTTTTGACTCCTTAGGAGGGGACGGGAAAAAACAGTTTTTGCCATAGGACCCCATGTTAAAATAACTCGTAGAGTTCGTGGTCAAATCGGTTTGTTTTTTCGGCTGTAAGTAGCTATTGATAAGAGTATTAATTGCTGTATTTTTGTAATCCCCGCACGGCTAGAAGTGGGTTAGGGCAAGCCTAGAAGCCAAAAAATGGCCACTTCCGGTTTGACCCATCTTCGTTTTTTACTAAAATCTTTATTTTCCCGCACTTTCCTTCACTTAAGATAGGTTTCATTCGATAGCTCTTAGGTAGGGCTATAAATCCCAGTAATCAAATTCTGGCCGGCTCTTGCCTCCTTAGAAGGGGAGGGGAAAAACCAGTTTTTCCAATAGGAACCCATGTTAAAATAACTCATAGAGTATGTGGTCGAATCGGTTCGTTTTTTCGGCTACAAATATCTATTGATAAGAGTATTAATTGCTGTAAATTTCGTAATCCCCCCATGGCTAGAAGTGGGTGGGGGCAAGCCTATGGGCCACGGGACATCTCCTTTAAATGAATCGATAAAGTTTTTTTTTTATATTAACTAAGGGATTTGCTGCATAAAAATTCATTTTTTCCTTTGAAGCGTAAATTAAAATTATTCGGTTGTTTTAAAAACTGCGCATGCTCTCATTTCCGCGAAACTACAAAACTCGTAATTAAAAAATTTTTAGTGTTTCTTTATTCATTTAGCAAATGCTAATAACTTTAAAACATATTAAAAGATATTAGCATCTATTAAAAGGAGTTTTTTTTCAGAACTCTTAAGTTAATTCATCAGAAATCTACATACATTGACGTATGCTTTTTTTCTATTAGTCCGCAGCAAAATGAATAAAAACATACAAAATTCAATATATGTGTTCTAAAAGAAAGAGAATATGCCTCAATACCATCATTAGTTATCTAACAATGATCCAGAATCTGAAAGAAACAAAAAAAAAACAAAAAAAAAATGCGGAATTATACAATCTATTTCCATTTCGCTAGTCTAGAAATACTAACACTAAGCAATTTTCTAAATTTTATTTACTTTTCTGAATTTTCTATTATATTTAGTCTTAAATAGATATTGGATTGTTTTCATTTATTCTTCTCAATTTATCATTCCTTGTATTTAAATTTTCAAAAAGTGCAAAGCAGAACAAAAAGACTACTTTCTCATCTCTTGTCAACTTTGGCTACAGGAATGTGTATTTAAGCATTGTATATTTAAGTATTATTTAATAGCTGCATTTAAACATCAAAAGTCGTCAAGAAAGTCCTTTTGTCTTTTTTTTGTATAATATTCCAGTAACCTACAAATACCTTTGATCTATATATTATATTTTAGTTAGTTTATTTTTATTGAGACTACTTATAAAACGTATAATTGATTATATTATCCTTTTAAGTTCAATATCGTAAAGTTAACTTAGCTGTTTCACTGTTCGTCAATTTTATATTTCTACTTCTAGCATTCCAACATTGCTGTATTTTTTCAAGTGGAGAAATATAATACTTTTCTCTGGAGTATAAAAAAAAAAAAAAAAATTCAGTTCCAATCTTCAATGCTGCTATTTTTATATATTATTCCAATCTAATTACTATAGTTGATCAATACCTTCATTCACAATTTCGAGAAAGCCATTCTTTCCTACGAAGATTCAACAGAATAGTTGAAATCATTAAGAACTCATCTTTACATTGATGAACTTAGATTTAAATCAAGTAATAAGAAAAAAACTATGAACTTTGAATCAAAGAAATTAAAAAAATGTCATTCGATTCCAAGTCTTCAATTGATTGTAATGTAAATGGGTCAGGCTAATCGGCTAATGAGAATTGTCGAAATTGTAGGTGAGACAATCAATAGACTATCTTAGTTTAAAACCCACGCCACAGAAATCGATGAATGGAAGTCAACGACCTTCGCCTTTCACTATAGAATCGATAAATACAATCCTTTGGTCACAGTTCTTCCCATGCAAGTAAAGCCAAATGACTCTCATCAATTCATTCATCCATTCACATAAAAATCATCCGCAACTTCCCGTTTTCTTCTTCTTCATGCTTTTTATAGCTTGGAAATTTGAGGCAAACATTTTTTTTTTTAATTTTTCTTTTTGGTTACAGTAATTATCCAGTGAGAGAAATTCCAATGAAGGCGAGGGAGGCAATCGCAAGAGTTTTCTCATAGAAAGGCATCAGATGGAAATGAATTTTCAATTCCGAAAAAAAAAAAAAAGTGCTTATTTTCCTGAGTTTAATTTTTTCATTAATGTGACAATGCTTTTTTTTTAAATTCTAACATTTACAAATGCTTAAAAAGAATTTTAAAAATCTGATTTTTTTATTTTACTTTATTTTAATGGAACTGAATGGATCTAATTATATGTTCTTACTCAATTAAGTAACATTTAATTCTTAAAATATCTGAATTATTGTCCCGATTTCTTTCTTCAGCTTTGTGCGCTGCCGCCAAGGAAATACTGTAGATCTAATCTCCCTATATAAAAAGAAAAGTCCCGACTCATCAACGTCCACCCCAAACCCTTGGACCTAGATAGCTGAATTGTTGCGCAGAGGTTCCCTTTATGATGAAGAAAAAGGAATAAGGCCGGAGTTATATTTGTCTTTAAAGTTGCTTTATCGATATATAGGTGTATGGCGCCAACCCGCAATACATCTCAGTTATCCGGAGAAGGCCACAACGGGCTGGGAACTCGTGTATTCTCCGATCTCGATATTAATTTGCTAAATAAATAATTTTTTTTTTTATGCTATATATACAAGGGTTCCGGAGCGAAGCGACGTTTAGTTATATATGAAAGAGTTGTTAAATGGAACTAAGCGTCTGCAGAAACTGGGAGGGATACGCGTATCAAAATGGAAATAACATAATCATGAAAATAAGTTTTTGTCAAAATCAAAGAAGTAATTATTACTGATTTCAAGTTTGTTTGTTTTTTGTTTTTGTTGTTGTTTTTTTTTGGGGGGGTGGGGGCTTCAAAAATTTCAAAAAAAAACAAAAAAACAAATACAAAACAAAACTTGACAGTTAAGAACTTCACCAGTCAACGAAAATAATAATAATAAAAGAAATAAGCATTAAAACTACCTTAAAAATTGTACTTACCTTAAAAATTTGTGATTATATTTTTTTTGTTTTTTTAAATTCGCGATAACCATTGAAAAGAAAAGTATTTATTTATTTTAAAATAAGCATTATATTATTTTGACAGATTACATCTGTCAAAAACAGATTTCTGATAAAATTAATTAAATCCACCTATTAAATTATTTGTAATTACATGAAAGTACGCATACCAGGATAACTAAGTGGATTAATATGAATCTGTATATTTATCATTTGTATAAATTTTGTTTCAGTTGTAATTTTTCCGGTGGAAATTTTCGTTATCACACAGTTTAAAAAGTTTATGCAGGTCAAGTTTCATGAAGATAAATTCATTGCTTAAATGTTATTAGGAGGGGAACAAATGCACAACGACTGATTTATAAGTCTCACTTTCCTTGGGAAGTAGGCTAAAAACGTCTGAATGTCACGATTCTCAGTCGTGGGTGTCGGAACAAACAGATCACCTCTCAGAAGTCGTGGGTTGTTGATCACCATCTAACGGAACTGAGTCATCTGTCACATAAAGAATCGAACAATTTAGAGAACAAATCAACCTATTTACAAAACAAAAATTTCTAGTACATTTAAAGAAAGGAGAACTTTTCTGTTTATTTTATTGTCTGCTAAGCCTAATTTAATTTTACTGAGTAGAACAGCTTCAATTTCTCTTTGGATCTAGAACAGAATTGTCGGAGTTTACGTAAAAGATCTCAGATTTTAAATCGAATGGAACAAAAATGGAATTGTCTGAAACAACAAATTTCTTATTCGAATCGTACAAATTTCAAATATATCCTAGTTATTATGGCTATAATATGTTATTATTTACTCTGTTGAAATTCAATTTGACATTTAAAGAATAATGAAAATACCGATAAAAGTTCCTAAAATTAAAAAAAGTTAGGTATGCTTTGAGACTACAAAAACCCAGAACCCTTTAAGGATGTTAGTTACTAAGAAAGACTCATTTTGTATGGAAGGTTCACTTTTTCTATATGTAATTTATTAACTAGTTTCATTATATTTGTCAAATGAAAATATCAGTGGCTAGTAATTGTAGTCATTGTAATTTGTTAGTTTCACTGATAGCTACTCTAGCAAATGCGAGATATTTTAGGCAATGCTTTTGAGTTTCAGTTGAGTAAGCATCGCTGAAGTAACCTTGAATTACATATAGGATGAACTAAACAGAAAAACAGACAGAGAAAGAAAAAACAGTGGGAAAAGTGAATAAGAAATCACGCGGCTGGTCATCTCAGTCTCAATAGCTATGTCCACACTTGTGCGATTTCGTATTCGATTTTATTTTCGTCTTTCGTTTCGTTTTGCGTCTTCACGCACGCAGTTGAAGCATTCTTGTAAAGCAGGCTACATCAGTGTCCACATATACGCTTTAATACGTGCGTCTCGCAGCACAGTGTAAGTCCATTTGTCAAAGGCATCTACACATCTTTGATGTCCTACACATCTTTGCTGTATTTATTCAAAGTATCAAAACAATTTATTTCATCAATGATGCCTGTGGTACTTAAAGGAATCATAGAAGCCCTTCAGGACTTTCTCAAACTGTGTTTTATTTAAGATAACATGAGTATTAAAAAAATCAAGTATTTTAGTAAAACATTATTATTAAATTATTTTCAAATCAGTATCAAAGTTTTCAATTGCTTTTTATATATCAGAGTTTGCTTATCAGATGCCATCACTACAAATTTAATAACCAAGTGTAGTTATATCAACTCTAAGCAGCACGGTAAGACGCAAGAATATCCAAAGTTTTGGATCTGCTTGCTTGCAGCATGCGATTCAGAAACTAGACGATTTTCTCGGAAAACAAGCAGGCTTCTCCGCATGCGTCACGTGCTCTAGCGCATGTAAAATCGCGTAAGTGTGGACATAGCTAATCTCAGTCATCTTTGAGATTGATACTCTCGATTCGATTTAGACCCTATATTAAGTAGTATCAGAATCCCATAGTTTCACAGCAAATAATGTCTACAATTTGTAGAAGTTTGCAATAATTTGCTTTAACCTTCTGAAAACTTCGAGAAGTTTCTAGAATAATTGCCTTCGTCTTTAATTTCCGGAAATCATGATTATATTCGCAATTAATGCATTGAAATCGATTGTTTTCTCTGGCAATATTAGTGCTCTTTTCTTCTTCCATTCATCTTCAGTCATTTTCTCTTAGAATGCATTTGCTACCGAGATGTTAATTACGATACTAATGAAGGTTTTATAAACTTTCTAAATTTTCATTTTAACTACCATCATAAAGATACTTTGGGAATTTTTATTTTGAAGTATTTCCTTCGCATAATGTGCTAAAGAGTTTATTAGTTGTTTTTTTTTTTTTCGTTTCTGTTTCTACTCGTTCCGTTTCCAGAAATGCTTATTCATGTTTTCCAATTATGTCCTTATGAATATTAAGGAAACGATTAACACTAAGCATAAACTAATTCGAGAATTATTTACTAATTATGTTTGTTATTTTCTTCTTTCTATTAATATACACAGATTATTTATGCCTCCAAATTGCATGTAATAGCCGTCTAAGCTGTTAGTCAGATAAATGGAATCTGCGAATCTTGCCATCTAAATTATAATCTTCAATTTTGATGGCACCGAAAGCCAGTTTTTTAACCTTTTAGCCGAATCTTATCGGCGGATTATTAGTTTCCATCTGTTTATGAATCACAGGCTAAGTTAAAAGGACAATAAAAGACAGATTCCATGACAATGAAGTATTGATGTTTTTCTGCTATGTCCTGATTGTTTGACGCTTCAATAGAAAAAAGCTTCAATTATTTTAATTTACTGAAACTGCTTTGTAATGTTTTGGAGAAGTATTTCAAAATTTTCAGAAAGGACGGAAAGAATGGCTGACACAATGAAATTGCACATGAATTAAGCATTGAATTGAACTACTGTACCATTGAAGATTAAAAAGTTTATTCAGATCAAATAACAACAAAGGTTCAGTGCATGTCAACTTCCCAGAAAGGAAGCTCTTCGCCACATGATTGATTCTATTACTTCCAATAATTCATCAGGAGAAACTATTGAAGCTTTTGAAGAATCTTACATTGTTCATACAGTAGCAAAATAATCTAAGTAACAAAACTGAGGAATAACTACCGGATAATTGAAAATGATTCTGAATCCCCCCCCCCAGTGCTTAATTGCACAAATCATACTTACAAAAAATCAAATTATGTGAAACATATTCTTAAATTTATTTTCCATTTTCAGATTATCACGAATTAAGAAGTTACTCCTAAAAATGTAAAGATCCAAAATCAAGTTTGATTTAAATATTATTAAGAGTATTGGATCATTTTTTGAAAAAAAGAAAAAAACAAATAACTTAAAATTTAAGTTTTTCAAAGCTTTTATTTTAGTTTTGTTTAGAAATGAATTTAATATTGTAGAATCTTACTAACATTATTCGTATTTAATATCGATACCTGTGTTTGTGTGAAAGAAAACTTATCTTTCAATATCTTCCATTTCAC
>JAFIDM010125306.1:0-18709 GCA_023159025.1 Thereuonema tuberculata | reverse complement strand
TTACTGAATTTAAATCTTTGATAAATCTTTAGCCTCTAGCCGTAGCAACTTCAATTAACTTTAATTACTTGTACTTGATTAATCTTTAATCAACTTTAAACTTGTACTTGATTAATCTTTAATCAACAATTAAACTTGTACTTGATTAATCTTTAATCGACTTTTAAACTTGGATTACTCTTTAAACGACTTTAAACTTGTACTTGATTAATCTTTAACCCACTTTTAAATACTTGGATTAATCTTTAAATGCCATTTAATTCCCTTCACGAATACAGCCTTTTTAGGATTCTTGCTAAATGTTGTTCCGTGATATTAATATGAAAATAAATTAACTTACTTTATTTTCATCCTCGAAAAACCTTCATGATTGGAACGTCCTATGATATGCCTAATCTATTTATGCCGCGTTACCTAGCGACCGACGAATATCTCCTGGAAAATATTGCAAAGATAGATTAGTACATTTAGCCCTCTAAAAGTAGAAATTCCTATTTCACATTTCAATAAATCTCGTAACAAACTCGATGTGAAAATCCTTTTTCCTTCATCAAATGAAATGTGATATTTCCATCGCTTATCTCATAACTTAGAGAGAATAAGCGGTCATCCTAAGGCGTCTGTTAGTGGAAAAATCCGAACGTCGTCTCATCGCAATGGCAGCGTCCATAACAATCACTTGAAAATTCGTCCGAGAGAGATACTTCGATTGTTGCTTCCAACAATTCGCTCGTGAACAAGATGCATCGCCTTTTACTTTTGGCTTTTTCAATTGTTGTTCAAACTAGATTTCTTTCGATGTGAGTATTCCTTGTGGTAATTGCACATTTTAAATTATATTTTCACAACATTTTTTCCATAAGAATATCCGAATTAACAGACCTGAGTAAATATACATCAATTACTACAATACGTAAATTACTAAGTCACTCTTGATTTCTTCTTTATTCAAAAAATTAAGTTATAAAGTTGTGCTGACATGAATAACATTGTACATGTAAATTCCAGCATTGTCATTCCGTAACATCTTTATAATTTCTGAAACATTATAAGACTTAAATAATCAATTTCATTTGATCACTACTTTGTAGATTTGTATCATTATCTCGTCAGATTTGAAAAAGTTCTCTATTTCTGCTGTTCTTTTACTGTATAATTCGATAACGTCAACATCGGGTATAAAATCTTCATTTTTGACAGATGTTAAAACCTAGCTATTAACTGAAATAACTTTAGAAAGCTGAAGGACACGAGACTTTAATTCAGGAACAATTTAGACCGAGATAACTTGCAACTCAAATCTAAGAATTGCAACTGAAATCTAAATTTTCTATAGAATTGAATACAATTAAATTTTCTATAAACTATTAACTATTATACTATTACCTATTAAACTGTTAAATATTATACTAACTATATATTATTAAATGTTCTATACAATTAAATTTTCTAACATATTTATAATTCTTTACTGTGGTTGGAAATATTGAATTGAATATACTTAATTCTGGTTTACTAACTTACTGGCAAGTTTTCGCACTTACGATTCATTCTCAAAAAGCAAATCTTATTATAAAAGCGTTATTCTGTCTGTCATAAGACTTTATGTATTTCCAATTTTGTGACCAAACTATAAGAGATAGATTGATCGTATAAATGGATAAAATGTAGAGCTTTTTAAGACAAACAAAATACTACAAAAATCATTCGAAAAAAGTTTTTGGTTTTCAAGATGGCGCATTTTAAAGGGTCAAATTTTGACTTTTTCTCAATTTAGAGGAAAAGTATAAATGTTGAAAGAGAACATTATATTGAGAAAATGTTGGTATTTGAAAGTTCTATCGAACGAGGTATCACTTATTCAGAAACACTTAAGCGTTTGCAAGATATATGCAAAAATGTGGATTTTCGGTGTGGGACGCCGACCCGCAATACAACCAAAACGATCCCGCAACATTAATTTGCTAAATAAATAAAGTTTGTTTTTTTGAATGCTATATATGCAGGGGTTCCGGAGCGAAGCGACGGTACCCGGCTATTATTATTATTATATATTACAAAAACGTATATTATAAAAACGTTATTCTGTCATTATGTAAGCAAAATGTTAAATTACAAATTACTAAAATGTTACTAAAATAGAGAATCTATTCATAAAAAATGAAAATATATTAAACAACTGTCCAACTATACTGATTGGCGACGTAAATATAGATATTTTCAAAATGAATAAAAACAATGCAGTACAGAAATATGTTAAACTTAAGTGCAATAATGGTTTCAAAAATCGTCTTTACGGAACAACAAGAAACAACTGTACAATTCATGGAAATACGAAAACAAAGATAGATCATATTTTCATAAATAAACATGATATCAAAACACCAGGAATAATATGAAAAGAACGAATCGATAAGAGTTGAAAATGAGAAAATAACAGATCCAAATATAATCTATGAAGAACTAATCAATGATGTTAACAAAACAAAATTCATGAAAATCTACATATATAAAAAGAAAAGTCCTGACTCACTCACTGACTTGACAACGCCCACCCCAACCCTTGGACCTAGAAAGCTGAAATTTTGCACATAGGTTTCCTTTATGATGTAGACAGGGAATAAGACCGGATTTTTCGAAATTGTTACCGGATAGGGAATAATCTGGCAAACTGACGATGAAGTGTATGGCGGCAACCCCAGGTGTGTGGCGCCAACCCACAATACACCTGAATTAAGTAGAGAAGGCCACAACGGGCTGGGAAGACGTATATTCTCCGATCTCAATATTAATTTGCTAAATAAATAAAGTTTTTTTTAATGCTATAGATGTAAGGGTTCCGGAGCGAAGCGACGGTACCCGGCTAGTAAATAAATAAATAAATAAAAATCCCACGGCGCACTCTTGGAGTTCATTTGCAACATTTAACCCTCCATCGGTCGCAGTAAGCCTGACAGGCACAGCACAATTATTTTTGTTCTCCTCTCCGCCGCTAAAGCGCGCAGGGCTCCGCCCTTCCAGATACTCGCATATTTTTCAACGATGTTTGTTATGCACTTAGTCAGTTTCAACGGCATTCGCTTGGAGCAGAGATCTAACCTTAGTGGCCTGTGAGGCACACTGCGACCGAACTCGTCCGTTTTTGAAAGGTTCGTATTTTGCATTGTTTATCGTCACAGTTGTTTATTTTGCTCATTTCATCAGCGAAAAATACTAAATTTGAGTATATTTTGTGGAAATATGTTGGTTTGAATTCGTTTTCGTGTATTTTCATTTGAAGAAGATTGAAGAAGATGAAGAAGTTTGAAGATGACTGGAATTCCAAGCAACCTGCAATTCTTCTGAAAATGTATCGTCCCATCGATGATCGGAAGAAATCCCTCCTTCCCCCGTTCCACAAAGACGTAGATGCATCATCTGCACTGCAGAAACGGACCACAGATGGATGTCGAACTACGAATGCTATAGAGGTCATCAAGCGATCTGCCTATCCCGTGCAAATATGATCTGCCAAGGCTGCACTTAGTGGGGAAATGCATCTCCACTGCTCAATATTCCAACAGTGAATCCGAATAAGGCTTATTTTACCTGTATTTTGAGATTTATCAATAATTGTAAGGATTTATGATTGTTTTAGTAATGAAAACTGAAGGCAATATGATACTGCGTCTGAAATTTCAGTCTTCTTTATAATACTTAATTTGAGTGTAATAAACAAAGTTTTTTCATTCAAATTTGAAATAGTCTTTCTTTGTATAGACTAATGAAGGTCACTAATTACTTTAAAAGCAATAGAATTGCATCAATTAATTGCAAAAGGTGGTTTTCTAACAGGCGCCTGTCAGGCGCACTGCGCCCGAACTCGGGAGTCCAGGAGTTGCGACCGACGGAGGGTTAATACCGAAAAGATGAAACTCTACTTTAATACTGAAAAGATGAAACTACTCAAAAGAGACCATTTATATACTCTAATGTGCAAAAAAAGGCAATGGAAATCCATAGCAGCTATATGGTGAAGACTTTGACTAGGAACGTGACAGTGAAGTCTAAACATGCATCATCTTTGCGCTCAAACTATGAGATTTTCAGGAAGAGAAAACATCAGCAAATTCTTATTGTGTTTTAAAATAAATACGTTTTTCTGTAGAACCTGATGCTTGCTACTTAGTAAGCTCAGATAATCCAGGAAGTTGTAATGGGGGAGGGATTACGAAGTTCAATCAAAAAGAAAAACAAATAAACATTGCGTCTTTTTTTCTGGATACGATGTTCTCCAAAGTAAAAGGTTCAAAAGACCAGATTTCTTTCTTTATGAAATACAATGGAGGGAATCACAACTACCATCAAGCCGTCTCTTCGACACAATTATGTACGCAGTTTAATTTGTATCTCTGCAACTTAAATGCGTCTTCCTAAAAGCTTTTCTTTTATTCTTTTTATCAATATATATTAAAGATTTCTCATTTTGCGATCATTCACTTTACTATTTCTTTTTGTTGGAATCTTGCTATTGAGCAAACTAAAAAAAATGGAATAAAATAAACTAAATTCATTGAGGCCGGCGGACTGTGGCGTATGAATTTTCTCACTAATATTTTATTAATGAGTTTGTTTATTGTTTTTTTACTTTTGAGGCGCCACTGCGATTCCCATGATTATTCACAATAGCCTCAGTGCCGAGACCTCGCTGTTTATTGGTGACTGCTCCTAGCTGATGATCGCCAAAGAGCTTGAAACCGCTGTTCTAGGATGTCACTTGGTAAACAGCTGGTCTCACCCATTGTTGTTTACTGAAGGAGAGTTTTATAATCTTTTAAAATTATGAATTTCATCGATTTCAATCACTCAGCCCGTGTACCTGATTAACTTTAAAAACAATACCTAATTCACAACTAAAAATTATTAAATATTGAATTAAATATTGTTTTTTAAAGTTAATCAGGTACACGGGCTTAGTGATTGAAATCGAATACGATCAGTGTATGTAAAATTGGACTAATTGTTATATGTTTAATGATGGAGCAAATAAATTGAAATACAGTCTTCATCCCACTTCCACTCCTCCCTCCTTACATGCTTGAAACCATCGATAATACAGATTATATATAATATACGTTTTTTTAACAATATATAACAATATCTATGATACGGTTTCAATTAAAAATTATACACATTGGGACACTACCAAAAAGAATTTACAATAAAATAGAACAATATAAAATAGAATAATTATAAAACTAAGTAATATACTGTAATGAAAATACGTTACGGGAATGTATGTTCTTTGTCTCTGTTCTTTCTCTTAAATAATACTATATATTTGTGAAAATTGCAAGACAAAGAGAGAATCATGCTATTGAAATGAAATTTATGTCATAGATACTCATGTTACAATGCATAACTGATTATATTTACAAAATTCAATTGCTGTTCATCTAGAACAGCAAGAACAGATTCAATATGGTGTGGCATTGGATGGAAGAGAATTTTGATATCATCTTGGAAAAATAACCTGCAAACTGCTCCTATGCGAGTCCAGAGTTCATTTGTGGTGGATGGTTGAGGCGCTTGACGGACCAATCTACTTGTTCGATCGGGGACATATCGGGTGAACCTGCAGGCCATGGAGGAAGCGATATCTGCCATGGATGGAATGAACATTTCGGACCACATGTGGACGAGTATTGTCCTGCTGGAATCTGTCTCTAAAATACTCCTGACATCGCTGGCTGAATCAGGCGAGATCGCGAATTGAACCCAATGGCATCCCAAATCATGATACTTGGCGTTGCGTCGGTATGACACTCCAAAATACAGGCTGCAAGCTGGTGTTCACCACGATGTCTTCAGAACGATACATTCGACCATCGTGGCGAATCAAGTTGAATAATGACTCATCAGAAAGCATGATGTGTTGCCAACCAGAATGCCAATGTCTACTGTTCGAGACCCATTTCAGCCTTAGGCTCCTGTTGAGGGTCGGAGGAATTTGCAGAAAGAGGTGGGAGCGACCAGTCCTCTGTTAAGCAGATTATATCGAACTGTGCTGGAAGACAAAATCTGACCTGTATAGTGCTCCACTGCTTTGCTTACAATGTGGATGTCGCTGTGAGATCCATCACTATCGTGCATTAGAGATGTTTGTCATTCCGTGCGGTCGTGCGATGTTGCAGTGCTGCTCCAGGAAATTCTGTGCGGCCGAGTCGCATTTGTTCGCATGTATTGGCATTTCGTCCTGTACGAGTGGCAATTTCGCGGTAAGATAATCTCTTATCCCAACAATCCTTCCTCGCTCAAGTCCATCATGCACTCATAATGCGAACTTTTTCACTGATGGAGGATAGTGAGACATAAAAAACACTCTTTCGACCCAAAGTCAGCTCTTCACTGATTACAACATCTCATTTGAGCCACCGATTTATACCCAAAACCGGATAGTCCAAAGGCGCTGCTCCGAAGCCTTTTGTGCATTTTCATTATAATCATTTACATGTCCCAACCTAATGTACATATCCTGCAAGTTTCAAGTTAATACAATCAGTTCATAATCGGATTTTAGTTTTCACAAACAGTAGTGTAGCTGTACTCAATATCGTTCTTCTTGTGAGGAAAGTTGATGATGATGAAATACAGAAGATAAACGACAATGTGATGAGATTTTTTTTTATTTAATATTTATTTAATATTTTCGAACCGCAGGTAACTGAAACAGCATAAGTTTTCATTTTGATTTCTAAAAGTCGTGGGAGTTTCTAACCAAAGCTCTTGATCAGACTGTCTTTCTATCTCCCTTCTCTTCTTTTCAAAAAATGAAAAAAAAAACTTGAAAAGGAGGAAAGAAAAAAGTAATGATCTCATAAGAAAACAGCTCTCTCGGATCGAAGCGTTCGTCGCTAAACTAAAAACTTCATTATCTCGTGTCATCTTCATCGTCCTTGGATAAAGACTTATCATGTACGATTCTTTAAAAAGAAGTGTGATTTTTCTTATTTTTTGTTTTAATATGATTCAACTTTTGCATTGGAGAAACAAGTCTATTCCGTATTCTGTGAAATTCTACTTTCATTCCTTTTACAGAAAAGTAGCCTAAATTAATAATACACTTCTGATAATACTCATATGGGCCTCTTTCCTTCAAAATCAACCTGATAACCATGCTCGTAAATAGAGCTTTCAAAATTTGCAACATATCTCCAGGTTTGAGAATGAATTATGCACAATCAGAAATTTGCTTAGTTGCAATGACTTTCCTATCTGGTTTATCAACAGACATTTCAAAGGAGCCATAAATAGACACAATTGCAACGATGTTGTTCCTTACCCTAAAAAAGATAAACATTTCATTTCTATTGACTTTGATTCGGTGTTATTTCCTAAACTGAATAAAATATGTAAAAACCTTAATTTATGTTTAACTAGCCCTGCAAAAAGTACTGTACAAAACATCTTAAATTCCCACATTCACAGAAGGATCCAAACGGGAATCAAAAAAGACAAAAACAAAGGAGTCGTATATGGAATACCGTGCATCGGCCATGACTCTATACATGTGGGCGAGACATCTACACCGATCCGGGACAGGATTGGGGGACCATCGCAAGGCCATTAAAAATAGAAATAAAGATTACCTTCCATATCAGCACACACTCGCAACATCACATAAGGTAGATATTAACCATCCCCTTTATTCTAAGCCATTGCCAACAGGACTTTAAAAGGAAATGCATTGAATCATATCATATAGCAACAATGGGAGAAGCATATAATGATTACCTTTCAGTTTTTTCCATAACTGATTACGGTTTTCAAAAGTGTCAAAAAAAAAAATAATTTCCGAACCTTAAATAGATAAAAAGGATTTAAATGACCAATTTATAAACTCAAATTGATTTTTATTGTACATACTCTTTTATTTTTATTGTATTACTTTTACAGAAAAAGGACTTCAAATTTCACGAGTAGGTTTCCAATCATTTCCATGGATCGTCACCTGGCCACGTGTTTTCTATTTACATTGGTGGTACAAAAATTCCTCACCAGATACCCACGATTCCACGATGTTTATGCTAATGAGATGTCTGTTGATTTTCTATGGGGACACAACAGCGACACCATCGTTTTTCATTGGTTTCATTATTTGTATTCAAAACCGACCATTTCTTTGTATAATCACTTGAAAAAGGTTACGGTCCAATGTAACTGAAACCGAGGTCGTATGTTTTTTGTATCTTTTTTGTATTAAATTTGCTGTGATGTTAGACAGGTGTACAGGCTATAATTTTACTATCAGAAGTGTGAACAGTATACGTAAAATCATTATTACATTTATTAATAATACACTCATTAACAAAAAAAAAACGACGCACCTAGAAGGAGTTGTCCGATTGTGATGAAATTTCGTATGCAAAGACATTGGGACCGCCCATGCAAATGATTAAACTTTGGTTTGCTATCCAAGGAATGAATAGCGAGAGCTACAGCGCAACGGAACTGCGCACTCAGCAGATGTATATAAGAAGCGATTCTCAATCTGATGGTCAAAATTTCTGTTGCATTGCGAGTTAGGATACCTTTCAACGACTGAAAAAATGCCTCGCCACAGGATTCGAGCTCATTATGTGCAACTGTCAGAGTTTGAAAGAGGTCGTATCATTGGATTGAAAGAGGCAGGTTGGGCAAATCGGAGAATCGCTCGTCATATGGGTCGAAGTGATGCGGCGATTAGAAGATGCTGGCAGGAATGGGTGGACAATGGCAGATTTCAGCGTCATGAAGGTAGCGGTCGACTTAGGGCCACAGCAGGGCGGGAGGATAGAGTGATTGTCAGATCAGCTGTCACAGCGCCTGAATCATCGTTATCAACCATCAGACGTGCGACCCGCACACGAGTGTCCACCATAACCATTCACAGACGGCTGAGAGAGCGATATCTATGCTCTTACCGACTGCTACATTACCTGCCACTCACGTCTGCACACCGTCGGGCTAGATTACAGTGGTGCTTGGCTCGATTCGGTTGAAATGATGCTGACTGGGGACATATAGTGTTTAGCGACGAATCCCGCTTCCAACTGTGTCCTGACGATCGTCGCAGACGTGTCTGGAGACACCCAGGGCAGCGTGCCGATTCTGCTTTCACTATTGCACGCCACACAGGCCCTCAACCAGGAGTTATGATCTGGGGTGCCATTTCCCTTGATAGCCGGACCTCTTTGGTCGTCATTAGCTGCACACTTACAGCACAGCAGTACGTCGACGACATTCTGAGACCTGTTTTGCTACCCTTTTTTTTGCAGTACCCTGGCCTTATTTTTCAGCAAGATAATGCCAGACCACATACGGCACGTGTTGCTATGATCTGTCTTGCAGCTTGTGAAACACTTCCTTGGCCAGCCAGATCCCCAGATCTCTCTCCAATCGAGCATATCTGGGGTATGATAGGAAGGCGACTGCATCCTCTAGGGAATATGAATGACCCTAGCCCGACATTTGCAGCAAATTTGGCAAGAAATACCACAGGAGACCATCAGGGAGCTTTATCACTCTGTGCCACGTCGTGTGGAAGCTTGCATTCAGGGTAGAGGTGGGTCAACACCTTATTGAGCTCGTTACTTTGTAACTCTGTAACTCTGAAATAAATCATTCAATTTGGCTGAAATTTTAATAATTTTCTATTCCGTACATAATCTATTTCTTCCTCTCCACCAATTTTTGTGTGCATCGGACAACTCGTTCTAGGTACGTCGTCTTTTTTGTTAATGAGTATAATATTAGTCAAGACATTTGAAAATTAAGCTGCACAATATTCTTTTGACATATTTAACATATTTAACTCCACGTATTTAACAGAATTTGATTTTAATGTGTGGTTTTTTTTTGTTTTCTTTTTTTTATTTACAGAAATATCAAAAAAATCCAAATTTAATTATCCCATGAGTTATCATGAAAAAAAAGTTTCGTTAGTGAGCTAGCAATTCTAGCAGAAATTTGACCGATAATTTACGAAATTTTATTAAATAGTTAAATCAATAGCCCGGTTATTACTCGCCGGTATTTATTTAATAATACGATTTCTGATTGCAAGTGATAAATAAATAACGCTGATTAAACAGCAGCTGATGACTCCTCTTACACTATGAACTGGATCGTGATAAACAGAAAGGCGCGTTCATCACCTGACACACTGTGAGATCGTCCCAAAAACCAAAAGATTCACGATAAAGCTATGCGAACACCATGCAATTTTTCAGGAATTTGGTTGTCCGATTTTGACGTCACGAGTTGATATAGACGGTTTTGAGAACGTTTACTAGCAACTTGACTGCAACTTTTGTCATGCAATTCGAGTTGTTCCTACAGCTGCAACACAGGTGCAACTCGAGAAATTGCATCGACGTCACTGGGAATTAGCCAATCACAGGTCAGCGTTGGAACACGTCAGTTGTAAAACCACGCCCATGAAAAAAATGGCGTCGAAAATGATATCTGCCGATTCGTTTTGAAAACATGCTCATACTCAATGAATATCAGAGTATTGCGAGTTGATTTCATGCATAATTAAAGTTTAAACTGAAATGCAGAAATTGTATGCGGCAGAATTTATCAGAGATGTTTCAAAACCTCAATTTTTTCGGATTTTCCACATCGGATTTGGGAAACGCATTGCATTATGGGATTCCTTCTATCACCGCCGACTTCATGTCGAGTTGCAAGATGTTCGGGGTAGACAAAAGTTTAAATCAACTCGTGACGTCAAAATCGGACAACTAAATTGCTAAAAATTGCATGTTGTTCGCATAGCTTAAGACTCGATAAAGCTACTTCACCCCAAAGAAAAATAGAGTTAGAAAAAGAAATTGTTGTTGTTGTTATTGTTGTTGTTGTTTTAAATCTGGCCCAGTAAATTAAGTATTTTCTCAGGAGTTTCTAAATTCCCATATGGCTGCTGATCACAGAAGCCTACATTTCCAATGCTGCCCATCCTCAAGCAAACGCGAGGCTTTAATCTGCTCATGAAAACTATCGACACGAGCAGAAATGTAATGCTGGAACGGAATTCATCTTTTGAAAGTTTGCCAAAAATAATAAAAAAAATAAGAAAAAAATTGTTCCAAAAGCAAATCGTAAGAATTAATATTTTTTTTATTATTACATATATGATAAAAAATCTGGGCTTAAAGGCCTGTAGAACTGAAAAGAACTGAAAAAAAATTAGTTCCCGCAAATGGTGAAATGATTAATTCAGATTATTCATGTAATTTTGAATGACATAGTCAAAATCAGGAAACGCTTTTTGTTGAAGAAAAAGAAATCCAAATTTCCTTGATGCATTGAAAATGAAGGCAACACATGTAAATATAACGGCTACAATGTCTACAGCATCTGTTATTGTTGTTAATATTGTTCGGTCTTTCTTACAAATTATCTGCAGGAGAACATGTTTTGATGCAAAAATGACTTGTACTCTGATATTCTATAGAAACTGGTGCCAAGCATTGCTACATAAGCATTGTATAATTATTACCATATCTGGGGGCACGGTAGTGCCCTCGTCAAGAATTGCCGAAGGCAGGAAGGGCACTACGTACCTTTTCTGAAAGTGTTTCGTCGTATTTTCGAACCCTCATAGCTTCGGCCTAGATAATACTAGAGAGCTCAAATTTTCAGGATATGATGCAGTTACCAGACTAATGAAATACGCTAAGTTTCATTTATTTAGCTTTTATACTTTGGATTTTATTAATACCTAAAATACGTCGATTCCGTCACTCACCTGACTGACTGACTGACTGACTGACTGACTCATGATCATCAAAACCTCTAGGGTACTTCCTGAAGTCCTAGAAAGCTGAAATTTGGTATGCAGCTGAGGATTAGCACACAAACAACAAAAAAATTAAGAAATCCGTAACTTTCACATTCCAACCCCTCATAAAGAGGGGGTCTGGTTATGTATTATCGAACCCTCATAGCTTCGGCCTGGATAATACTAGAAAGCTCAATTTTCAGGATAAAATGCAGTTACCATACTAAAGAAATACGCTAAGTTTCATTTATCTAGCTTTTATACTTTGGATTTTATTAAGATCTGAAATACGTCGTCCCCTCAATGCTTCGGCCTACATAATACTGTGTAATAATGTGATTTCTTCCAAAGTGCAAACAGCTTAAATATACAAGTTGACAAATAGAAAAACAGAAAAGTAGGTTATTGAAAAAAAATCCATTTTCTAAATAATCTTAAAACTAAATTTAGTTGTAATAGATAATCCCACCCAAAACATTTCATGTAAAATAAGTTGCCAAGATTCACATGCTCATAACGCTTTCACTGTTAAAAAGTTATCAGATCTCATCTTACAAAAAGAAATGAAATCCCACCCAAAACATTTCATGTAAATTAAAGGGTTGCCAAGACTCGCATGCTCATAACGCTTTCACTGTTAAAAAGTTATCAGATCTCATACTACAAAAAGAAATGAAATCCCACCCAAAACACTTCGTGTAAAATAAGTTGCCAAGACTCACATGCTCATAATGCTTTCACTGTTAAAAAGATATGAGATATCATGTAGAGCCAAGCCCCTAACTCTACAAGGCCTAACTTTACAAGCCCTAACTCTGAAAACCCTATATCTTGGTCAAAAAGTACGGCTTGGCCGTTTCATGGAACTATTTCATCCCACCCAAAACATTTCATGGAATATACGATGCCAAGATGCTCATAATGCTTTCACTGGTAAAAAGTTATAAGATCTCATGTAGAGCCAAGCCCCTCATTCTACATGCTTAACTCTAAAAACCCTAATATCTTGGTCAAAAAGTATGCCTCGGCATACTCCATATCCTTTACATAACTCCATAGGATTGTCTGTGCGACAGCCACGAAACGGCCAAGCCATACTTTTTGACCAAGATATAGGGTTTTCAGAGTTAGGGCTTGTAGAGTTAGGCCTTGTAGAGTTAGGGGCTTGGCTCTACATGAGATCTCATATCTTTTTAACAGTGAAAGCATTATGAGCATGTGAGTCTTGGCAACTTATTTTACACGAAGTGTTTTGGGTGGGTTAATTATTACATATTACAATTATACAGTTATTTGGAAAGTTTTCAGTGTTATCCCTGTAGAGTATTATATCTGCAGATGTAAAAAAAAAATGATAAAAAATCCCACAAAAAACTATAGGAACGGAATAGATCTAATAGTTCACAGTAATAATGAATTTTTGTCGATGTCCACCAATGGCTGAAGAATCTTAAGCATAGCTAATCATAGATTTTGGCTATGATTTCAATATAATGACTTGTTTTTTGGCTGCTCAACAAGAATTTGGAACGTAATATATTTTTAGGAAAAGAAAATTCTAAAAGTGAAATAGATTCGATAGGAGATTCCTTTTCTTCTATTTTTCTCGAGTCAAGAAATAAAAAAAACAAAACGCTTTAAGTAAGGTATGTTTATGTATGGCGAATGTGGGTGGCAGGAAAGCCCAGCATCACGACCATCGATCTATTGTGGTATCTCCCGAAGCTTTAAACATAATTCTCATTTTGCGGGTCACTAAATTTTACCATCTATGTTGACTTTTGCAGACTTTAAGATATTTCATAAATTTTGGGGAGAAGGTTTGGACTGAAATGCAACACTGTTAATATATTAGCAATTTTTACAAAACATACGAAACAAAACACAGGAATCAGTGATGGATTTTAATAAAAATATTCAGACTTCTGTTGTCCATTGTTAGATAGCTGATAGTGGCTTTGGTTTTTGCTTTCTTTCTATTACATTGATGCAAAAATGAGAAGCGAAAATTAGAATTCATCTACCTTATATAATTGGCTTAGTTCGTCTGTCTGTTTGTCATTAACTCGATTGAATCCCCATCATACCACAGCATTGGAACACGTCACGCATGACGTCATGCTCATCGAAAAACATGGCGCCCAAATAACTTGCCGTCGATTGAAATTCACGGACAGCGATTACAGACAAAATTACATATATTTCTGAAATTACTTCACGCAGAAAGGAAGTTTATACGTAAATGCATTAATTTATTGTGGTAGAATTTTACAAAGCGTTTGATAAACCTCGGTATTTGCAATTTTACACTGCAACAATCAACTCGATTCTACCATGACCCTCTGTATCTCAAGGCCAGAGCGCTTTGACGTCACAGCCCCTCTGACGTATGTGGACGAGGCCCTTCCTTGTCTTGTCTTTTTTACAGTCGACATTGAGTGACAGCCATTTTTGCTGATTGATTAGTCAAGTGCATTTGAAGCTGCATTTGTTTCAAAATCAACTTACCAGGTCTAAAATACATTGTTTTGTAAAATATAAAGTACAGAAATAAAACCACTCCTTCATCTTAGAAAACATCATATCTATATTTCAGCCCAATGACGGGTCTTCTTCAGGATAAAACTTAATACAGGAAAATAAAGAGAAAAGAGAAACATCTCTCTTTCTCTTTCAAAACATGATCGAATATAAAAATAAATAATCTTGCTGGTACAAAGCAGATTGTAATAATTACAAAAACAAATAATCATGATGGTACAAAGCAAATTGTAACAATTACAAAAAATGATTTAAATAAACTATCAATCGACATCTATTGTCTATTATTTACAATACATCCTAATTAATCACAACAATAACACCCTATTGTTAATTAAAACAATTAGTAACCTGACGAGGATTACTTTAAAATTAAAAATTCTTTGATTCTCTTGTTGTGTGCTATCGATTTTTTCTTCCGGATGCTCGAAGATGATCGCTCATCGAAGATCGAAGATTGACCTTGACGGAGTCATCCCTACGGGAACCGGTCCATCTTCGCTCATCGATGCTCGCTCATCTTCGCTCATCCTCCGGGCAGATGATCACGCGTAAGACCTTTGACCCAGACTTGTCACGCGATCCGCTGATCAGGGGTCGGATTACCGTAAGTTTCTCCGGCAGGTGTTCGCTCTCGCAGTCGTCGGAGGGGCCCCAGTTGAGTAGTCTTGACTCCGAACTCCACGTAAGTTGAAATGGGCAAAGGATACTACACGCTCATTGTGACTGACATCACAAAAGACTCATTGTGTGTTTATTTGGATTTACTCGGTGAAACTAACAGTGTGGTGGGCTTTGAACACGATCCGTCACTCGAAAACGCAGAAAACGAGGAGCATATTGCCTGTACAGAATTCAGTGAGTACCATTTTCACTTATTTATAGAATCCAAATCCGAAAGATGGGACAACGACAATGCACTCACGCGATTCAGAGAAAACCTGAAATCAACGGGGGCAAAATTAAAGGGCTTAAAAGTTATAGCACCCAAAGCGATGTTAACTTACTTGTTAATCCCACCAAGAAAAGAAATTTTCAAAAGGGCGAACTTAGAATTGGAACAATTGTTGGGATCGATATCCGAAAGCGAAATCAAAGCAATGGCGATACGGAAACGGGGGGAGAGAATGGAAAAAGAAATAGAGCCAGGAGCTATTTCATTCCTTGCTCACATGATAACGACGTACAAAGCCAACTCTCAGACACAGTTATTAGAGGCTCTAAAGGATACTACAGACTATGCATTGTTCAAAAAGGAATTCGTGAAAAGGAATTTCTCACACAATTTGGACAAAGCATTCATGCTAGTACAAATGGAAACAATCCACAAATCATTTACAGAGCTGAGCAAGGAATGGATCAAAAAACCAAACGAGACAATAGATCATTACAGCTTACAAGATTCCGTAGATACACTAATGAAATGGTGTAAATTCCAACAAATTGATCACTTAAAATTCTGCAATGATCTGAAAGCAATCCTCGACAAAAAGAAACCAAAAATTAACACTCTGTACTTGCACGGAGAAAGCAACAGTGGAAAAACATATATAACAAATCCACTCAAAAAATTGTGCGTTTACTTTGGTGAACTAAATCAAGGGACAGCAGGGTATCAATTCATGTATCAGGATTGCATAAACAAAAGATACATACTAATTAATGAACCATACATAGATCAGGCAGCCATTGAACAATTAAAAATTGTAATTGAAGGAACAGGAACATTCGTTCATGTTAAAATGAGAAAAGATGACTGGCTAGGCCCAACACCAGTTGTAATAACAACCAACACAGACTTGTGGAAATACACAACCAGTGAAGAAACAGCAATCCGCAATCGAATGATTGCATATGAAAATCTAAAAACTTGCCCACACTTAGAAAAATTAGAAAAACAATTGCACCCGGGGGTTTATTATCAGGTTCTCTCAGACGCAGGCATTTGCGAACCATCACTCGATTTGGATGAAGTAGATAGTGAATGGGGCGAACAACTTCCACTACTGGCAAAACGACTCGTAAAAGCGTTGATTTCATGCGGAATGGAATACCTCCGACAAGACATCGACGACTTAAATGAACAATACTATTGGACATGCAGAGTCGAAAAAACATTAAAAGATCAATGTGAGTGCGAATACGAGACTCAAAAAATCTGTGCAAAATGTGTAATTGAATTTAAAAATTCTGAAGCTCTTTTATTTCCAGATCAGCCAGGAGAAAGAAAAAAATCACCCCGACGAAAGCTGTTTGCATCCGAAATCACATCAGAAGAAGAGAAGGCGGAACACGCAGTTGCAAAGAAAAAAAAAGAAGACGCATCACCTGCACAAGTAGGCCGCATTTGGGACGACTGGAAAAATGAGTGAAACAGGACATTGGGCCGGAGCAACGTCGGGGATTGGAATGGAATCAGCACACGAATCAGGTACGCAACATTCAGACAGTAGACACACAATACACTTTGAAAGAACATTTTGTCATTGGGTAACACAAGCAAATGAGGATGGGGTAAAACAAGCAGTTATACCGGGAACAACGGGCATTGACGCATGGTACGACACATGGAACGACGGATGGAGACACATCCCTTATGACTTCTTCTGTACAGCACTAAAAAGACGAGATTGGTTCGCAATAAACAATTTATTCAAAAGATGGAGAGTAAAATCATGTGGATTCAAGATGGATCACATAGTGTCAACTTCAACAGAAATTGGAACAGTAGCAGGCGCAGTAGCAGAAAACACAACATACAATGAACAACCGTACATGTGGAATTACATAGACAAAGAATATCAACTACCGATTGCAGAAGTAACGAACATTCCAAATAAAAACATGTCAGTACCATGGGTCAAAGCAAACAGAGATGAAATGACACTCAGAAACTACTCAGGGAAATGGGCAGACAATGTAGAATTAGACGGAGATATGGGAATACAATGGATGAATTTACTAAATACAAATTTAATTGGAACAATAAAATCTGGGGAAACATGGGGATATCAATGGCACGCAAATCCAAACGATCACAAATTCTGGAGACACGCAGTAGCGCCATTCGAAACACAACAACAATTAATGACTTCCAAATTAGACGCATACATTTACACAGGGGCGAGATTCAAAACAAACGTAGCTGGTGGGCTGATTCCATTCCAAGACGACACAGCAGTTGACAACATATATATGCAGACTGGTATTAGACAATACTGGGAGAAACCACCTCCCACAGCAATTGTAAAAGTAGTTCCTTTGTATAAGAAAGATAATTCAGCAATGAATTTAAGTTTTTTTGTTCAAATAACCTATAATATGACTATTGAAGGTCAAATTAATCAAATGATGTATTATCCTTTAGATTGGGACTGGAAGGAGGATGACCCGGACGTAGCGTGCATGGAGGGCGTTAACAACATAAAGATGATCCAGGGACCATCCATCGGAGCAACAACAGTCGGCAAAAAGCGGAGACGAGAAGCAACAGCAGAAATGGAAAGAAAAAACCTGGAAATACAACAACTACAAACAGAACTGACATTGGCAAAATCAGCTATCCGAACCAAAGACAACGAAATTGCACGCTTGTCCAGGCCATCCACCGGACGTCCCAGACAATAAAAAAAAAAAAACAAAAAAAAAAAACAAAATGAGAATTCTTTACGACTGGATTGTTTAATTAATTCAATTCATTGTAAAGAAGTCTGCTTTTTGTTGCAAAAAAATAAAAAAAATTAAAGTGGAAAAGTAGAGTGAAGGACTCTCAAAGCCTTCTCCTCCTCCTCCTTAGAGCCTCCTCCTCCTCCTGCTGACGTCAGTCAATTAAAAAAATAATTGGGATTGTTGCTATGGTAACTGCCTTTAGGGTTTTGGAAGGGGGGTTAGGGGTCAGCTCGGGTCAAGTGGCAAAGGTCAAAGGTCAAAGGTCATGGGTCAAAGGTCAAGGTCAAAGGTCAAATCGTCACTGTCCCGCGGGGTCAAAGGTTCGAGACAAGACAAGACAAGACAAGATAAGATAGCGCGCCGGCTCCGCCGGCTTGTAAAGCGCTATCTTATGATTTTGCTATCTTTGTGATTTTTCAGAAGATTATAATATTATCGTGAGGATGAGATAACATTGTTTTGTATTTATTTATATTTGGCAAGTTTACTGAAACAAGTTTTTTTCTGTGTTTTTTGTTTATTTACTAATTAAAATGGTCAACAAATACTGTATTCCGTTTTGCAAAGGTAACTACAAAAACTCTACGAAAGTTAGTGCTTTTTCATTTCCTGCTGACGAAGAAATGAAGAAAAAACGGATGAAAGCTATCTCACGAAAAGATTATGAACCTACAATTTATTCAAGAGTAAGTA